>VXAX01001399.1:596457-610183 GCA_013399835.1 Leptocoma aspasia | reverse complement strand
TTTTAAAAAATACATTTCACTTTTATATAATCTTATTATATATAATAGATGATTCAAGATAAAATATAAACACAACAAGATCTGAGTCTATTTGTAATATCCATTATCTTTAGAGAGATGACGTCTTTATAAGGTTTTCTGTTTGAAGAAAAATCTCTTTTCTGGTTGCAGTGAAAATAGGAAATTACTTTGACTTCATAAAAGAACACAGACTGCATATAGTCTTTTTCAAAGTTGTATAAATAGAACTGCATGTGGTTTCAGAATGTTCAGAGAACTTCCAAAAGTCTTTTTGTATTCACAAGAGATTAATGACAGATTTAGTAACCATTCTTATTATTCCTATTGCAGCTGAGGCTGTGTGTTCTGTCCCGTTCTGCTGGAACTGCATAGATAGTGCATGCACAAGTAAGTGAAGATGAGTTAAAAAGACAAAAAATCCATAAAATTAATAAAACAGGTGAGATTAGAATGATAAACGCTGCTTGCAGCATTTTACCATCTAATTGTACAGGTTCTCACCATTTATCACAACAGAATTGAATGATGTCTTTTGCAGTTGTAAGGAGCTCCTCGTTCAGGGGGCCTAAGGATGATAAGGAGAAAGTGTTAGAAAGCTTGCTGAAACAACAGAACACCCAACCATGGAACAAAGCAGAATGTCATTAGCAGCATGTAGGTGGTGGAACCTGACATCAATATTTCAGACTGTTGTAAGAAATTATAATTAGAGTAGGTCATGATTTCAGTCTCATTAGTTTCTCACTTAAGCTTATTTAAATGACTGAATATTTGCCAGATGGACTATTTTATTTTTAGTTTGAATATTCATATGTCCTTCCAGGTGTGTGTCCATATAGCCAGCAGAATCCTATCTAAGGTTGTCTAAGAATAGAAGAGGTGTGAATTAATAAAACAATCTAACTAACTCTAGATGATTATTCTAAATGGTATTGAGGAGGAGGTAGTTTTTTCCAAAAATACTGTGCTGGCTTCTTCTGTTTCTAATTTATATGCAATTAAATCAAATCATGATATCCATACTTAATATTTATATCAATGACTAGGTATATGGAAGGTTTAGAAAGACAATTAAAAATAATTTTTAAGAAAGAGGGAGAAGCTAATGCCCACTTTACAGACTATAACAAGGGGAAGAGAAACTGTGAGCAGGAGCATAAGATCGTTTAAGAAGAAAGACAAATGCAGCAGAAAACTAGCAATATTGCAGGCATTCATTCCAGTTGAGTTGGAGAAGCTGCACTGTTTGATTGGAGGGTAATGGAAGTGGAATAGGAAAAAACATCTTTGTAACAGACAAATGAGTCCAGCTGTGGGAGTGCAGCCAGAAATGCTCTATAATGCAAGAATGGGGATAGAGAAACAAGATATTGGAGGTGGCGTGGACAAATGGAAAGGAAAGCAGGCTATGATGAGAAACAGCAGGAAGAAAATCTAATGTGTATAGATTTTGGGGCATACCAGAACCATAAAGGGTTATTACAGTCACGCTAGCAGCTGTCTGGGTAAGCTGAAAAAGTCCACACCTTTGATATATTATCATATATATTAGGACATGAAGAAGCAAAAACACTGAGTGATGAAGTGTGAGGGGGGCTGGAGCAGAGGTGGAAAAGCCAAGTGAGAAATCAGCACTAGGGACATGAGGGTGGGAGCAGTGGCCTGCCCAGATCCATTTGAGAGCAACTCACTTGGCAAGCAGGAGGTTTGAAACAAAAACTGCTGGACAAATGAAAAGAAAAGGTCAAGGTAACACTCCCTGAAGTGCCAGCTCACCAAATCCAAGTTGAAGCCACCAAATCCGAGTGTGGGAAACAGTGAGAAGGAGGGATCAACCCCAGGAGTTTGCATTTGAGAAAAAAGGCTGATAGAAAGAAATTGAGTGTTTGACAACAGCAGTCATGTGAAGGGTTGAATGCAGCATTGTTCCCCACAGGAAGAATAGTAAAGAAAGGAGATTTTCCCTAAAGAATGTAATCTTTCCTTTTAATGGCTATTTTTGTGCATGAGATTTGTTCCTTATGCATGTCTGTGTAATGTTCTTCACTTTTTTATAAGTTCAATTTCTTACACTAACTTCAGCTGCTGGTTCACTATAGATTTGATTAGATGTTGTTGAACTAGGGAAATACTCTGTTGGCTTCAATTCATAATGGTATCTGGCCTTAGAGGAAAAATAAATTTAAACAAATAAAGCATTGTCCAGCAATCTAGAGTAGTAACACCAGCCATCACAGACAGATTCAAATGGATAGTAAATTCTTTGTAATTGAAGATATTGATTGTTTCAATGTCATCGCATTTTAATATCTCAAACTTGAAGAAACTTTGGCTGAGATGTTTCAGTTTATGAGACTAAAAGCTCTGTTTCTGAAGTCACACTTTAATAATTGGGTATGCAGCACTAGTTCTATTGCATTTATAAGAAAAAATCAGCAAGCTGTTTCTTTTAAAATAGGTATTTATATAGGATAACTATTGACCTTATTGCTTCAACGACATTAACATGACTATTTTAGTTTGAGTGACTTATCATTGACCATCCAGAATAGTGCACAAGTATCTTGTTTAGATCATGTAATTGGGGTTTTATTTTCTGTCCATATATTTTTCACAGCCAGTTTCTCCATATTGACTGCATTAGAATGCACTTCTGTTTTGCCAAGATTCTGCTAATGCTGCTTCTTTCTGTTCCCACAAAAAAAAGAAAGCCAAAATAGTTGTAGTCCCTAATGACTCTTCAGAAGAATAAAACTACAAAATTTGGCTGATTTAACATTCAGTCTAAATGAGATTATTATTCCAGTCATTTCATTGAATTGATTTTATATTCGTGTTGATATGACTAGCATCAGAATCTAGGCCACTGCCTTTTAAATACTACAAAAATAAATTTGAAGGGATGATGTAACCTTTTTATGGTTTTTATCCATCTGGCTGGTCATGTCCACATTAATGAAATGAATCAACCTGCATACAAGATAATGCAATCAATCCTCGTGTAATACAGGGAGATGTGCTGAATGGCTTATTAATGTTTCTGTCAAGTCTAATTTTTTATTTTAATTAGTCAAGCAGTGTAAATAGTAAATACACCTGGGACAAAACTAGTATTGCCTTTGTATGGTATTTAGTAAATTCTAGAGGATGCTAAATCTGCAAATTCCCCTATTCTTTGCTATGGATTTTCTGTAGGATATGTAGGTTTTAAAGTCTGCAAAATGCTTCATCTCTCTACTGTAGTGAGGGAAAGAGTTCTGAAGGTTGTCAGGTAATAAAGCTCTACTCAAGCCAAGAGATGGAGACTCTAGGACAGAGACTACAGACTACAAGGACAGAGAATCCTTTTTTCCTTTTTTCTTGTTTTTACCATTTTTCATTGGTAGATGATGTTATTGCAGCTTGACCAACACTCTAGCTATGGATATAGGGGTCGGGACTGTCGCAGCAATCTCTATCTCCTGCCAACGGGCGAGACCGTGTATTTCATCGCCTCTGTAGTTGTGTTATTCAATGTCGAGGAGCAGCTTCAGAGGCATTACACTGGTCATAATGATGATGTGAAGTGGTAAGTCATCTAATTACAGGTTTTTTTTTTTCTTCATAAAACAGTATTTGAGATAGATCCACTCATTTTCCTTACTTTTCTTTTAGGATGATTGAACATTATATTCTTCTTTAGAATCTTCTCCTTGCCATTTTTTAAGTAGGGTTGAATTATTGCCCTTCACCAGGGCCTGGGTGCCCTGTACAGTTCCTTTAGGTTCAACCTAAACAGCAAAATAGTTGTAATTTCACTTGTGGTCTTCCTGGTAGTCTTCAGGGATGCTGACCCCATGGCAGATAACCTGTAAACTAGACCTGGTTTGTTTGCTGCCATGCACATGTGCCAAATTGGGCTTCAGAGCGATTTAAGTGTGTTGAAGATCAGATGGTACAAGATACCAGCAAGTATCAGAATCATTAAACTGAAATATAAATAAACATATGGTTTATCTTGATGGTCTCAGTCTGCTTGAACAGTGTAGCTGAAAAAGAGCACCTGGATTATCTGATGGGCCCTAATGTATGAAATGCGTTTGACATCCCTTCTTTAAATTAGGCATTATGAAACACCCATTGTCCCTCAAAGCCAAAAATAGGCCTGATAACCAAATCTGCTTGAATTGTGAGCACGTTTCATAAATTGAATTATTTGTATAATCTGGTTGTTTTACAAGGAGATTTTTACTTTGGACCTGTTCCATCTCATTTCCTTCTTTCAGTTTTTCTGTCTCTAGATATTTCAAAGCTATCAGGTTTACTGGAAAGAGGATGCCTTTCTGGTTTGTAAAGCTAAATGAATTACTGACACAGTTCATTTTGTAGGGTACTTGGCCTCTAGAACAGCATGCAAAGCAGATGCAGTGAAAAAAGAATTCAGAGGATTTTAAAATACAAGAGCATGACAATTGTTTTGTCAGTTCTGTTTTTATATTCTTAAAAAGTTTACACGTATGCTGTGTGCTTTATATGACTAAAATAGGGCTATTTATTACAAGATCAAGTAATAGCTTATTGAAATAGAGAGTCAATAGATTAAAGTTTGGCCTCTTCTTCTTTTCTTTTGTAGCCTGGCTGTTCATCCTGATAGGATCACCATAGCAACAGGTCAAGTTGCAGGAACATCCAAGGATGGGAAAGTAAGTGGCTTCTTTGCTGATGTATAATTGTTTCTATTTCATAAGAATATGTTATTAAGAAGATACATGCTGTATTCTTTTCCTGTTGTAATTGGTCTTACATTTTTGGACTGAACAGAAGCAAAACTTAATTTGAGAGTTCCTGTTGCACACTATCACAGTTACCCAATTCCATTATCAAGACTGGTCAATGGTTTCTGGTTCCATGACTTAGACTGAAGGTAAATTTGGAGCTGGTCTCTGAGAGGCATGGAGGGATAAGGCTGCAGAGGAGACCTGAAAGAGTGTATGGATGTGGAGGAAAGGAGGACATTAAATTGTACAGTATACAAGTTCATTTTTGATCACAGCTGCCAAAACTAAACTACAAAGAATGGGTTTAGGTTGTTTGTTTGTCTCTATTGCCACCTGTGTTATTGTAATCTTAGCTGTAAACTGGGACTTCATTTGAACAGAGTAAGATGAACATTGCCCCAAAGAGCTAACAAAAGGGAAAAAGAATGGGAACAAGCAGAGGCAGTAAAAACCATGAGGAAAAAGTTACTCAGCAGAGTATGCAGCTGTTGTCACAACCAAACTATTGCAAACTTTTAGGCAGACACCAAAGAAGAATTGTGGAATAAAATCTGGATTATCAATATGCTGACTACTTTGAGTGTCATGATTTAACCCCAGTCAGCAATTGAGTACCACACAGTCACTCATCCACCCCCCCTACCAGTCACTGGGATGGGGAGGAGGATTGGAAAAAGGACAAAGCCTGTGGTTTGAAATAAGGACAGTTGTTGTCATTGTTATTATTATTAAATTTTAATTAAATAATAATAACAATAATAAAGACAACAAAAAGAGATAAATAAGACCCAGGCAAGAAAAGTGATGTGCAATGCAATGGCTTGAACAACACTGACTGATGGCCACTGGGGGACTGATGTCCCCCAGCAGCAATTGGCCTCTCCTGGCCAACTCCCCAGTTTATGTATGGGGCATGATATTCCGTGGTATGTAATATCCCTTTGGCCAGTTCAGATCAGCGGTCTGGACTATGCTCCCTCCTGGCTTCACATGCTGCACCTCACTGTCAGAGCATGGGAAACTGAAGAGTCCTTGACTTAGGGTAAGCACTGCTCAGCAATAGCCAAAACATCTGTGTTATCTATATTATTCTTGTCCAAAACACAGCACTGCACCAGCTACTCAAAAGAAAATTAACTCTATCCCAGTCAAAACCATGACAGTGAAAAAAAAGGAAATACCAGTTATGCAATATATGTTTTACATAAAGGTAACTTAGCTGAGTAACATAAATTCTTTATTTTTATTATGTTGGAGCTTTTTTTTACTTACCATTGTATTTATGAAATAAAACCTAAAAGTTTGAGGTCTGTGCTTGAGTGAAATGTGGTATATAGGTATATAAAAGCCTCTTATATAACTGAGGTACTGTTGTGCCCCTCGGGTTTTTTTCGATATATTTATTTCTGTTAGAGGACAATTGCCCTGCTTGTGAGCGGGGGACTCCACCAGCTGCCCGGGGCTGCCCCCTGGTGGCCGTGAGAGGCATCGCGGGGCTCCCGGAGCCAAAGGCAGCGAGGGAGAGGGGGGAGGGATGGAGGGAGGGGGGACCCCGGGACTTCCACAGGGAGTTGATCTGGGGCCAGGATGTACATCTGGAATTTTATTTGTCAAAAGCAATCTCGTTTTGATTACAGCTGTAAAGAAGAGTTTGAACGTAAAGTTATTTTCCCCAGACATTTTTATAATGTTGAAATTAATTACATTTTAAAAATTCCTGAGCTTCTTTTCACACTTTTACCTTTTACGTTTACCAGAGTTATTTCAGTTGGTACAGTTTAAACTTTACCTGGGCCTACCAGTAAGTTCCATGTCACAAAGTCATCAACAATTTTCGGTGCATGCCGAGTATCTTAGTGGCTTCCGTGAACCAACTGAGATCAGTGAGAGCTGACGTGCTGTGCACTCTGGATAGTCAGTCCCAGATACTGGTCCTAGGCACAGTAATCAGCAAACCATTTGTAGTGTATCTGTGCTTACATGAGTGACTCTAGAGAACTTCTGATAATTTTTATACCTTCAATTGTGATTTTTTTTTTCAGATGCATTCTCATTTTTTCGAATTCTGATGGGTTTTCTCCATCACTGTTTGAGCTGCTGTTTTTTGTGTCTGTTTTATAGCAATTGCCACCACACGTGCGTGTCTGGGATTCTGTAACTCTGAATACACTGCATGTCATCGGAATGGGGTTTTTTGACCGAGCTGTCACTTGCATTGCTTTTTCTAAATCTGTAAGTAAAGTAAATGAATAGTCATATTAAGACTGTTTGCTGGAAAGATCTTTGAAGTCTTTCAAATTTAGGTGACCAAAACAAACTTCCAAGCTGTCTTTTCTCTCAGGTTTCTCTTTAGAGCAGGAAAGCTTGCAGCCCAGTTGTTTCCAACAGTTTAGGTTGCTATTAAAGTTAATATCTCAGCAGTGTCAGAGGTTTACCATATACTTAAAATAAACTGCAATTAATTTCTTCAGCAGTTGCAAAAATACTTGTGTACTTGAAATTTCAGCATCCCTACTTTTCTTGAATTATCCTATTCTGTTTCTCCCTCCCATGAGAAATTTACTCTCTCCATGCCTTTTAACCCTCTCACTGTGTCTAAAATGATTGATGAAAGGCTTTTAAAAAATGGAGGCTCCCATAGGAGAATCAAAATCTTTTGCTGAAAAGCAGCAAAGGCATATGGATAAAGGATTGAAAAAAAGTAAAATCCTGTTGTTTGCCTCTTGGCACCATCCTTTGAACTCTAATCTGTAAGAGAGATAAAGGAAATATTTGCATGCTGATATAGGCAGCATTTGGGTCTCATATAAAACCTTGAGTCTGTGACCTGACGTGCAAGCTGCAAAGCCCCCTGTGTACAACAGAATCTGTAAGCAGTGCATGTGGTGGTGTCTGGTTGTCTTGACAGCATTTTTAGATAGGAGAGGGCTAGCTGGTGTATTCCCTAGGCAAAATTTACTTCAGTGAAAGTTTCTACAAACACTTGAAATCCATTGATAACTATGTTTATAGAAAGCAGAAAAGAGAGGGGTATATTGAGAGAACTAGTTAAGAATACAAAGGTGAAAGCTAACACAGCTTGACATCACCTTTGAAGGATAAATAAAAAGGATTAGTTAGTAAATTCTCTGTAAATACCCCTCTGGAGGGAAATAGGTGCATAATAACAGAGGAGCACCATTGGCATTTGCCAGAAGAAAGCCAGTATGTAATATGTTTGCTTTGTGATTTCAGTCACAGCTTGGCCTGTTCTGAGCATCACTTCCCATTCTGTAGCAGCACTTCTCTCACTTTAGAGTGCCCTCTCTTCAGGTTTCTTAGCCCTGCCTCTGCCCCACCTCGTGGGTTGCTTCAGCACAGTTTTTTTTGTAGTTGCATCTGAGGTGTATTATGGGCCTGAAGAATGAAGGAATTAGGGTAATTAAGAGTAGAAAGACTGATAAACATCATAACTATAAAAAAAACACCTGTCAGGAATAAGTTGTTTTCTAATTCCTTACTATGTTCACTGATTTTGATCTATTATACCAATATGAAGAATAAAATTGTTTCTTGTATAAACAGACATCTAAGAAGAAATAATTGGTTTAAATTGCAAAGAAAGAAATCCAGTATAGCTATCAGGAAAAGCTTTCTTAATAAAATAGGTAACAATGTGTAGTTTGCCTTTGGAATTTCCACTACTGAATATTTGTAAAGAGATACCTACCACATTCCTGACACTTGTCTGCAGTTTGCAAGAGTTCCTCTTCCAGGTCCCCTTTTAGCCATCTTTTCAATGACCCTATAAATTATGATATTTTATGGAGATCTAAATACTAGTATAAAAGTAAAGTGTAAATATATGTAAATATCTCCACTTACACACAAGTATTTAATTATTTTGAATGTGTATTTATATGTTCCACATGTTTTTTGGGAAATGCATTAATATTTCCCATGTTTTGCCTCAGAACGGAGGAAGCAGCCTGTGCTCTGTGGATGACTCCAATGACCATGTGCTTTCAGTGTGGGACTGGCAGAAAGAAGAAAAGCTGGCAGATGTCAAGGTGTTGCAATAAGATATTTTGTACTACTTGCTTGTATGTAGGCCTGGTTTCTTGTAATAAAGTGTCTTTCTCTATTTAACTTTTTGTGCCTTTTTAACATTTTCACTGTAGAAAAGGCAAGGAATATGAAGAAAGGGAATATTTTCTCTCTGTTGAGATTATCCCAATAGTTTTGGATTTTTAAAATTTTTACTGTTGTTGTCATTCTAGAATTGATTAGAAAATTCTAGGCAGCAATGATAGGAGCATGTGGAGGAAAAATGTCCTAAACTAATCTTGTGCATAAAAATTCTCATTGTCTGATGTGATACTTAAGGATACATTTTGATACTAACTTATAAAGACATAAAATCTTGTGACTACAGAATATTCCAGTCTATGTTAGCAAATGAATAGCTCAAAATTTTTCTTATATCAGAAGTATCAATTTACCTAACTAGAGAACCATGTAATATTTTTTTCTTTCCGTTGCATTTTAGATTTTGATACAATGTTTTTCTTTTTCCTTCCAAGTGCTCTAATGAGGCTGTATTTGCTGCAGATTTTCACCCTACTGATACAAATATAATAGTTACTTGTGGAAAATCACACCTTTATTTTTGGACACTAGAAGGGAATTCCCTTATTAAAAAGCAAGGATTATTTGAGGTAATATAAAATATTTCTCTAATTTTATTTTTGTAGTAGTGATAGAGTCATACAAAAGTAATGTTTAATAACATTTGAGTAAATCAAAACAAGTGATCATTGTTAAACTTGAAATGTTGCAAAAGCTCAGGTGGCATTCATGTTATGACACAGAAAACTTTCCCATGGGTAAAACATCCACACTGAAATCTTGAAATGCAATTACCCATTGTTCCTTGTGTTCTTTTTCCTATACTGCTTTTGCTACATACCTCCACCCTCCCACCCACAACCTGTGCAAAATAAAATTACTTTAAAACTCTCTATGATTAACTCAGGTTAAAAAAAAAAAAAGGAGAGTGTGATGGAGGAAATTTTTATTTTGTGAGAGGAAAGACACATAAAAATACATCTGTATGAATTTTCTTCCCTTTTCCTCTGTTCTGCTCAGACACATGCACATATGTCATTCAAATACAGATTGAGCTGCCCATTATTTGGTAAATATCATTTTTATTTCAAGGTTTTGATTTGGCTTTGTTCTTGAATATAGACTAAGCTGTACAGCACTTGCATGCACAACTGAGGGATGTTTACAATAACTGCAGATAACTCCAGTGACTGCTAGTTAACTGTTTGTGGAGTCGTGGCTCCCAAGGAAAGTCAGAACAGCTATTTACAATGTCAGTTAATATGCTTCGTGTGAAATCAGCAGGAGATGCTGAGAGAATGCATTTAAATTTTGTTACATTTTATTTTTCATGCATTTTTAATGGATTTTTCTCTCTGCTCTGGCTCTGTTGGTCTTAATGCTGGTTAGAGCTGGAAAAGGTGGTGGCCCTAGTATAGAACAGCTCTTAGTTTGGGGGCGAAAGAGGTCATACACATCGGTTGTCAACAAGGGATGTAGAATGTCCTTAGAAGCTACCAGTGATGTTTTTGTTCCCTTATGGATTTAATTGTTTTGTTGCTGTGAGTGTCTTAAATGCAGGGGTTTCCTTACTGAAACTTGGGCTTCTTTCAAGAGATGATTCCTTAATTCTTACACTATGGGCAAACCCCCTAGTAATTTTTTTTTTCTCCTAGAAACTTTGGATTTAAGAATTATAATAATAAAGCTTGTTTGAAACTTTGGCCATTTCTAAATACTCAAAGTCTTTGGCATTCTGCCATAGTTGGGGGATTTGGTTTATGTCAGAGCATTCCTGGTCATGTGTTACATGTAGGCAGGCCTTCTCACTCACCCTGTCCCCAGCTTGCAATTAAAGGGTGCAGGATTGGGCCACAAATCTCAGCTGATGCATCTTCTGCCCTTGCACAGATTATTCTGTTTAGACTGTAGGAATGTGTTGAACTCTTGTAGATATTTAAGTAATAATAGAGCTGTATAAGACTAAACTAAATTAACCAAATGCATAAAGTTGAAATCCATCAGTTGTGTGTTGCTGTGAGTGTATATTTTTCATAACCATGCAGAAACAAGAGAAGCCAAAGTTTGTCCTGTGTGTGACCTTTTCTGAAAATGGTGATACTATTACAGGAGACTCAAGTGGTAACATTTTGGTTTGGGGGAAAGGTAAGATAAAATTTCACTATTAACTTCCATCTTAATATTAGACTGTGAGTGTAGACATATGTGTAGAGCTTCATTTCAAGAAGAATAAATTTTGTTTTATTTGAGCTCTTTCCCAAGACCAATCCAGCAGATTGTGCCTGGATTTTTTTCTACAAGAAGTTAAAGAATATCTGTACATAACTGCTAGAGCACAAAATTCTATCAAATGTGTTCTCTATGGTCAAATACTGAATCATAGAGCTATGCCAGCATGTGGGGCTTTTACTGATGTAGGAGATGCCAGGAAAAGTTCTTTCTTTAATCACTGTACAGCAAGAAACATTGTTAATGGAATTGATGATCTCCAATCTCCTATCCTGTCCCTCTCTACTGTTTGCAGGAATTATGCCTATTGACACATGCTTTTAAAAATACAAGAAATAGCATTATTTATTTTCCTAGGAAGTCAAGCTAAAATGTATTCAGATCTAATTGAATTCCTCAGCTTTATTCCAGAAGAACAGATGGATAGGAAGAATCTCTTTTAAAGCATTTTCTAGTAAGAAGAGACCTTTTTTTAGGCAGCAGAAGGCAATGCCTGCCGGAGGGCAAACAGCAGCAACATCCTAAACGTTTACTTAGTGCCTGAGATGTCATGCATAAGGAGAATCCCTTAAAGGAGGCCTTATTAGTAAAGGAAGAAGGGATATGGATGACAGCTTTTTCCTATTTACTCAGTGCTTTCTTCCAAGATACTACTCAAAGGGATGAGACCCTGAAAACAATACAGTGAATCAGTTACATAGTTGAGCCTTACTGAGCTGTGTTTGTAGATTTCTTTTTCAACCAAGGACTGTCAGCTAATTATCTCCTTGGCCACTACACTGGCGGGGACAGGGGTAGATATGGTGTTTGTAACTTGGCTTCTCATTTATTTCCCCCATATTTTTCCTATGGTAATTTAAAGCAAGGTTCTTCAACAGTTTTCCTTCTAAACTGACTTTAGAAATTGCACTGTCCCATGTCCCTGTTCTTCATTGTTAGTTTGGACTGCCAGCAGACAAAGGAGGCAGAGGCAGTGCACTGCTCAGGGGCCAGTTTGCCATCATGTTGGTAGACTAATTTCTGCCTTGACTGCAAGTAGCCTCTTCTGCCCTTTCTCCCAGAAATAAAAGGGAATTCTCTGTGTGCTCAAGATCTCAACTTCTGCCAGCTCTTTAGGGTTGGACAAAAATGTTTTTCTTGTTTTTCTATCTCAATACAGTGTACTTTCTATGTCTTCACTACTTTTGACTAAGAGCTCTATGTGCAAGAGAGGGCTGCTTCCACCAGGTCAGAGTACCCTTAGCAAAAACTTCTCTTAATAGAAATCAATTGTGCCTGACACATTATATCCATAGATGTGGATGAAGGAAAAGGAAATTGTTTTCTCCTAACTTGCATCAGCCCCTCACTTGTGCTAAACATCAAGTTAGCCAAGCTTTGATGCAAGGTGCACATTTCAGAAATAGAATCACTAGTAATCATTTATTTGTACTTCATAATAGTAATGACTCACCAAACTAGAGATACTTAATCTAATGTAGCTGGTTTCGACGTTGTTGAGTCTAAGAAGCTACTTGAACAAGCCAAGTTCATCAATAAAGAAGTACAGGCTCCTCTGGAGAGTGATCAGCACATTCTGCCAAATATACTAGGACCACTAGCATAGTCAGATTTTGGTTCAAGTTCTGGATCTGGAGGCTGTAGGATATCTTCTTCTGTCTGGAGAATAAAAGTGACTGGGTTATGGGTTTTTGCTGATAAGGTGTGTAGTGCTACTGCAGGTTAAATCTGATGTTAAATTATTTTGCTTAAACCCCCTTGAAAGGTTTAAATTTGCCTATTTTACTTTGTCCTTGACCTAGACTGAGTATGTATACTTTTCATTTTTGAGGTGGGGGGAATATATTGTAAGATGTACTAATTCAGCCTCTTCTGTGGGTCTGTGTGTTTTGGTCCAGCACCTCATGCCCACTGTTATCATTGCTTAAATGCAATCCTTGAGAGATAAGTGAGAAATGAGAAATGGAGAAAAAAAATCGGGGTAAAGGAGCTATTAAGCTGAGTATTTCAGTAGTAATGCCTTTTTTTCTTCTATTCAGGTACCAACAGAATTAGCCATGCAGTTCAAGGAGCACATGAGGGTGGAATATTTGCACTGTGTATGCTGCGAGATGGCACATTGGTATCAGGAGGTGGGAAAGACCGAAAGCTGATATCTTGGAATGGAAATTACCAAAAAATTCACAAAACTGAGGTGATATTGCCTATCTTGAAATTACTCTGCTATTTAAAATGAAATTCTGTTGTCCTCTGAGCAGCTTTTTAAATATTTTTTTTTTCTTATGGATGTGTATTCTATGGGGAAGCAAATCAGTGTGAAATACAATATTTTCATATGATGAGTTGGAAGGGACCCATCAGGATCATTGAGTCTAACTCCTGGCCCTGCACAGGGCACCTCAAGTTTTCAATCCTCAGGTCATTCCTGTGATTGCCTATTCATTAACATAATATTTCCTTNTTAAATAATAATAATATATAATAATAGTGATATTTAATGTTGCAAATATATATACGAATCTAATGGCATGTCTGTTTTTGTAATTCAGTTTTTAGCACAGTACAATGGACATGCTTGTTGTGTGTTTCTAACTGTGGTGTCCTTTTTTTTT
>VXAX01001399.1:486661-595970 GCA_013399835.1 Leptocoma aspasia | reverse complement strand
TGTTGGTCCTCTGAGAGCTTTTTAAAATATTTTTTTTTCTTATGGATGTGTATTCTATGGGGAAGCAAATCAGTGTGAAATACAATATTTTCATATGATGAGTTGGAAGGGACCCATCAGGATCATTGAGTCTAACTCCTGGCCCTGCACAGGGCACCTCAAGTTTTCAATCCTCAGGTCATTCCTGTGATTGCCTATTCATTAACATAATATTTCCTTTCTAAGTTCTGTGGTAACTGGAACACAGATCTTGTGTTTGTATATTTCCATATTATTTCTTCCTTTCTTTGCAGTTAATAATGTGAGGTAATGTTTAACTTCAGAGTATTACAGTATTGAAATGGTTTTGTACATTCCTCTTTTCCAAAATGATGTCAGGGTTTTAATACTTAAAGCTTTTCATTAATTTCTTGGTTGATGTTGTTGTTTTCTAAATGTAATTTAAACAAAATTTGACAATTACTCCAGCTGCTATGTAGGAACTTAAAAAGATGAAAGCAGAATTTGTTTGGAAAGAACTAGTTTGACTGTTTACATACTGAATGTAAGAGAAGAATCAGCAGAAAAGTCTGANTTTTTTTTTTCTCTTATTTGTTCATATTCTGGTATTCCTTGTTATTTTACATCTTCCCTTGAACTTTATTTTAGAGATTTGCACTGGGTCTTCCAGAATTTAGGCTGCAATTAAAGAAACACTCAAGAAAATGCTCTGAGTAGAAATGCTTAGTCTGATATCACAGCTGCAGTTAAATACTATTGAATTAACACAGCATGAAGGAACCTTTTGTGCTTTTTTAATTACTTGGTTTAGCTGAGTATTCTGTAGATAAGAATGTCTTGTCTTGCAGTGTTATAGGAGTTACTGAGCTGATGCAAGTTGTTATAAAGTTTTGCAAGACAGGCACATGTATTAATTTGTTTCATTTCTTTGCTGTGCAATATATATTAAAACACATTTACTAGGCCACGTGTCTTTAAAAATGGCAATACCTGGCAAGTTGTCTGACTTATCTATCCTTTTGTCTGTTATGACCACAGATTCCAGAGCAGTTTGGTCCAATAAGAACAGTAGCAGAGGGAAAAGGGGACGTTGTATTAATAGGAACCACCAGAAACTTCGTCCTGCAGGGCACGCTGTCAGGAGATTTTTTCCCAATTACCCAAGTAAGCTGGGTTTCCTTACAAGAACACTTCTAAGTGTGTAAGAGCAGTAAATATCCTGTTTAAAGTTAATTTTCATAAATATGCATCTGATTTATTATTACAGTATTTTCAGCAATAAGAATGATTATAAATATGTATCCATCTAGAGCTAACATATTTTTTGAATGTTTTAATATATAGTTTGGTCATTTTAGTACTGTTTAAACATGTATTGCTTTGATGGCCTGTCCTTCTTGTCTGAAAACATCTCTGCTTGCACAGGGTCACACCGATGAGCTTTGGGGACTTGCAGTCCATTCCTCTAAGCCTCAGTTCTTCACATGTGGGCATGACAAACACATTACACTCTGGGATGCAACCACTCACCATCCTATCTGGAACAAGATTATAGAGGTATACATTTATTAAGTACAGCTCTCCTGTTATAGAAATTCTCTTGTCATTTTGGTTTTTCTTAAGATTATTGTTTAAAAATACCTTAAAATATTAACTTGAGGGAAAAAAATATAATTTCATGTTAACCTATTCTTGTCATAGAGATCAATGTAAAAGCTTTTTAGTGTGGCTGTTCTGAGTACAGGTTAGATTAAATGCACTATCTGAACCTCTGGTTTATTCAATTAAATATCGTAGCATTTGCTGTGAAATTATACTTTTAAAAAATTAGAAATTTTCCTTTCTGGAATGCTGTAGTGTTTTAGAAGATGTGCATAGAAATCCTGGATCTCAACAATTCTGTGAAATTTTCTTTAGAGTAATTAATTCTTTTAAATTAGTCACTTGCTTATAATTAATGAGAATATCCTTTCCACCTAGCCTCTAGGGCTAGTAATTACCAATTACTAAAAATGTTTACTGAAACAGCTACAATGTGATACTCTTTTAAAATACAGAAAATTAAGGACACAAGCATTTCCGTGAGATGGATCATTGGACTGGGTTTTTTGCTTACATTTTAAAATTATGTTTTAATGGTGTGAGGGGGAAAAAAAGCTATATTGGTATTTTCTGCTATAACCTGAAAAGTTCTAGACCTCATTCTTGTAACTGGACAAGTATTAGAAAGAAAATGCCTACCTTGTTTTTAGGCATATGTTTAAATTGCAACACTAGAGTTTTACAAAGTAAAATGTTTTAGAATTGCACACCCAAGTAAGAAACCCAGTTTATGCCCTTGATCTCCCACTGAGCTGCAGCTTGGCAGGTACTGAAAAAGGTGTTGGTGTGTGTAGGAGTTAGGCTTTACCCCTCCTGCAAAGTGCCACATACATTTGTTGAATAAGGGACTTGCTTGTTCTTCAGACTGTAGGTAAACTGCAGCTTTGATGCTTAATTCTAAGGTCAGCTCTAGTTTAAAAAGTTATTTTTATCTCTTACTTCTTTGTGATTTGTTGAGAAGCTGCCATTGCCAATGTTATTGTTATGAAATCACTTGCCAAATCATTTTTAGATAGTAAAGAAAAGAAAACAGCGGCCTTGTATAGAGGAAAAAGAAGTTAATTGGATAATATCTCAATTAGTTTAAAATGCTTTTTTACCCCTCAAGTTTATATTGAAAGAGAAAAAATGACCCCTAAAAATCAACAAGACAGTTTTACTATGTTCCAGAGGCAGATAATGGAATTGTGTTTTTGTTATAACTTGAAAACATGGGCTGGTAAGAAAGCATGCTTCTTTCTGAAACATTTCAGGATCCAGCACAGTCTTCAGGTTTTCATCCTTCAGCATCTGTTGTTGCAGTAGGGACGCTGACTGGAAGGTAAGAGGTGCAGAGCTACACCTTGGGCACCAAAAAACACTGGTTTTTCCAGCTCACATCCAAGCTCATGTTCTGGCTTTGCAGAAGTATGCAATCACACATCTTCATTCCCTATCGATTTCTGTTGAATGTCACAGTGAAATTTATTTGTATTCCCTTAGTGCCTAGAAACCCTAGGCTTGGGCCAGCACCCTGTGTTTGCTGAGTGTTGCATGAACAAAGAGATGGTTTCTGCCCTGGGAGAGACAGTGTAAGATCAGTGGGAGGAGGACATTTAGAGAGGGCAGGAAGGCTAGGTTAGCTGTGAGACCAGGCATGGGAAGTACTGCCACCATACCAGTGACGTAAATGTTAAATCTTTGTGTCCACTGGGAAGGAGAGGCTAAAGGAGGAGTCTGATGTAGTGGGTTAACTTTGCAGATATGGAGGGAGATTTCCTCCAAGGCCTTTAGGGCTGGATGGAGGAAATCACATAGAAAAATTTTGTGCATTGGAAAATGTAGCAAGTGGTTCATGATCCCTAACACAGTGACAATCAGAGGTTTTAAAAAATTTGGTGAATGTTCCACTATGCTAGATATAGTGTAAAAATGCACATTAAGAGGCTTGTTCTGCAAGAAGAGTGTGAGGGATAAACAAGGCAGAGGAAACTGAGGTGCAGGAGAGTATTTTAGGCAGCAGGTTGAGCCCTTGGTGACATCAGTGACAGCTGCTGGGTTTATCTGTGGTTGTCTCTTAGGGAGGGACTGCCTTTGCCTAACTTCTCTCTCTCCTTTAATGTCACTTGAGGGCAGACTTGGCTGTTAGTACTGAAAACAATTCCAGTTCACTGAGAACATATAGGAAGCTTGTAGGTTATGAGGCAAGCTTATTTCAGATTTTATATCAGCCCTAAATAAAGGACTTATTTTGTTATTGAATGTACTTTATTTACTAAATAAAGTAAAACAAAAGGAGGAGCTTTGAGAGGAATCTTCTCTTTCTGATGCAAGTGTTGAAATGCAAATTTTATCTTTATCCTTTCTACATGTTTCCACAAACTAATTTTTGGTTCATGAAAATTAATTAAATAAATTAAACTACTGAAAAAATTAATTAATTAATTAACTTTAAAAGAAATTAATTAATCTCTTTCTTCTATCAGAAGAGAATGGTCCTGATGCTTGCTTGTGTTTTCCCTTGCTCTAGGATTTAACGCAGGCATCAATTTAAACATCAATATAGCATAGAGGAGGGTGTTTAAAGGAGAAGGGACATCACAAGCAATATTTACTTTATTCTTATGCATGACATATTAAAACACATTAAAATCTGAAGACTGGTATTGCGGTCAATGCCCGAACATTTTTATGGTTAAAAAAGATGTGAAAGAAATTATCCTTGTGTTAAAGTAGAAATAGACCAAACTGAGTAGCAGTTGCTGTTTTCCTCTTCTTGGTATAAAACTTATTCTATTTTGACAGAAGAAAAGTTGGTCAAGATTACAGTAGATTTAAATTCCTTATGGAATGATTTATTGGCCTCTTTCTGTGTTTACAACAGGTGGTTTGTGTTTGACACGGAAACAAAAGACTTGGTCACTGTACACACAGATGGAAATGAACAGCTGTCTGTAATGCGTTACTCACCAGGTTTGAGAGCATTTATTTACTGGGGGAAAAAAAGGCGTTGAATTTTTTTGTTAAATTAGGGGTTGGTTTGTTTTAAAATAAGTCCCCACTTGCCATACTGAAGTTGAAGATAAGTGTGCCATGAAACATTGGCAGGACTTTATGGGGCGTGTCTTAAGCTCTGGTTTTGTTTTCCCTCCCTCCCCAACATGTTCAATATGGTTTCACTCTGAAGAAGGGAAAAAAAAGACTTAACTCTGCAGGTTGTTGCAATCGGGTTAGCCCTAAATGGACTGTAGCTGCTTCCACAAATGTTATGTGTTTTTAACAGGAATATTTGTTAATATAAAATTGCTGTTTTGTAGTCTTGATAGATACATCAATATGCAACTGGAAAATTAAAAATATAATTTCATTTATTCAGTTTTCAATATCAAGGCCTTTAAGAACAGTTCCTCTTGTCTGTGACTTTTCAAACAAACCTTTCAAAATTAGCCTAAGTTCTTCCTTACAGGAATAATTGCAGTTTCACTTTTATGTTTATAGATGGAAACTTCTTGGCAATAGGTTCCCATGACAACTGTATTTATATATATGGTGTAAGTGAAAATGGAAGAAAGTACACTAGAATTGGCAAATGTTCAGTAAGTAACCTTTTTTCTCCTGGTTCAGTATCAACACCCAAAGTGTATTTTGTAGCACTGTATTAATGCTGTCACATTGTGGCACACTGTTAGTGCATTTAATACAATACTTTTTCTCTTTGTAGGGTCATTCCAGCTTCATTACTCATCTGGATTGGTCTGTTAATTCACAATATCTCGTGTCTAATTCAGGAGACTATGAAATCTTATATTGTGAGTAAGAATTATATTTAGTCCTTTTGTGCAAAGTTCAGGCAGTCTAACACAGATTTCAAATTTAAATGAGACCATATAACTGCCAAGATCAACCATATGTTTTAATTCATCTGCTGTAATCAGAAATCTATACAATATGAGAATGAAATATGTTGTTGTGTGGGTTTTTTTCTTTTGTAGGGATCCCCTCTGCTTGTAAACAAGTTGTGAGCGTTGAAACAACTAGGGATATAGAATGGGCCACTTACACCTGTACTTTAGGATTCCATGTGTTTGGTAAGTATATTTCCTCTTACAAGCTCTTACCATTCTTCTTATTAACAAACACTTGGAATGCCAACTTTTGCTTATGAAGCATGACTATTCATAATGCAGGGAAAAATACAGAACTTCTGGTATGCCATTTTTATTACAATCTGTCTTCTTGTTTCAATCCAGAAAGACTCTTATTTAATATTCTTGCTAGCTTCAAGTACAAATATCATATTACAACATAAGTGAGAGATAAGGAAAAAATCACACACTGCCCTTTCTGTCACAGTAGAGCAACTTCTCATCATTTTTAATTTACAGTACCAGTTCTGTGAAGTTGTAATGTATTTAGGCAGTTACTGGGTCGAATCCCCTTACCAGAACTGGTTTCATTTGCTCTGGTTACTGTGCAAACACAAAATTGATGATAGTCTCCCTCATTAAGAACTTATCATCTATTGTGATACAGTCTGTAGCAATTAAATTGAGTGAAAGATATTCAAAAAGAAAAACATAACAAAATCCAATGGTTTGTTTCCATGGCACTTCTTTTTTGCCAGTTTTGAAGGATCCACTTTCCCCAATGTAGTCTGAAGCTTTGTACTCATTCTACAATGTGTGCAGAACTGGACAGATGTTTACTTACACTGAGTACAAGAAGCTTCAAATTCTTGAGTCCTCAAGAGGAAATAGGAAGCCAAGGTAGAAGTTCAGAGAAGAGTCTGGTTTAGTATAAGTGGTAAACAAGGAATATTTGCACCCATGTTTCAAGTAAAATAGATTGCAGTGATGTGTTTGAAGGCAGACAGAAAGGTCATGTTTTCAATGCTTGAAGATGCTATGGCAGTAGCAGTATGCTGGGAAAAAAACATTCAAATTTTCTGTCATTTAGCTGACAAGCAGTGTTTGTATATCACAGCATGCAGATTTAGTAAAAGCAGGAAATCCTGGAAGATTGGCTGCATGTTGACATAATGTATTTTTCATTTAAGGGATAGAGACCTTTATGGAACTAGAAAAATATTTCTGGGGTTTGAGTATACCCTACACATAGTTACAGAACTACAAAGTCTCTGCATTTAGCATCACAGGTTCAGATACTCTGAGCTACTAAATACTTCATGTGAGGGTTCCTTACTTTTTAGTTCAGATTCCTGAAAAATACAGTGCTATTAGAATCTGAGGCTTCTTTTGGTGCATAGAAAGTCAGAGGCATGTCACACTTGAGAGGGAATCTCCCACTTGCAACAGATCAGCTTTTTGAGCCAGACCATGGGACAAAATAATCTACTGAGGTGGGAGGAGAGATGACACTGCTAAAGCTGAAGTGTTACAAAACCCAATGCTTTTAAAAATATTTCTTTAATAAAAGACTTACTACAATTTGATGACAAACCCAGTTAGTGCCTACCGCTTTCAGTAGGGAAGGAGTAGTTTGGAAAGTTGATATAAGTCAGGTATTTTCCAAGTATTTGAGTGTGATGAACCTTGTTGTATATGTAAAAACAATTGGTTAGTGTCAACTTGAGACCATTAGTACTTATTTTCAACTCTTCACAGAGAGCAGGCAAAGTACTGAAAAACTGGAAAATGAGTGCAATATCTGCAGGATAATATATACACCTTCAGAGCCCATATGGAGAGGCTAAAGTGTAAAGTGAGTGGCTAGAATAATAAATTGAAGAAGCACATAGATTATGAGTTGGAAACCAGTCCATTTTTATTCTAAGTCAATCAGTACTTTAGGGCCTCAGAGCAGGCAGTTAGAACAGTCTTCACATGCTTGCTGGGATGGCCCCACTGGACACAGAAGCAGCAATCACAACATCCAGGATGTGGGGCTTCTAGTATATTGATTTTTCAGTAGCTATGGCTGACTGAAACTAGGGATATTTTCTCTCTCTGGTAGAACCACATAAAAATCCCAAACTATGCATAGCACCTGCAGATCAGTGTAACCAATGCAGGAGGAAGAAGGAACACTGGTCCCTTGAACACCTGTCTTTGAGCATGGGAACAGATTAGTCAGTCTGGAAGTGTTTAGAGATGATTCAACTGAAAGTCAATAGCATGTAAAGAAGTGTGCTTGGGGGAGGGTGTTTTAGTGATACAAACACATAAATGTGAAGGAGCAAAGACTTTAAAACACTTACTGATCTATAAGCTCTTTCAAGAGCCATGTGCTGCTGGATACACAAGTAAGGTATCAGTTCATAGCACATGCCCAGTTTTGAACAAAACAAATGTTTGTTTTGTTTGAGGTAAAGGACAGGAACAGAAGAAGTCTAAGATACTGTACAAAGCCTGACAACATTGCAAGCAAAGCAGAGCTCAGACTGGTTGGGTTCAAAACCAACTAGAACACTGTAAATTGAATATTATGTTTGTTTGAATATATTTATTAATAGCATGCATGATAAATCAGCATGTAAAGTTTGTAGGTGGTGTAAAGCTGCAGGATTAGCAAGTTGTCTTGAGAAACAGAGGAGTGGTATGAAAAAAGGAAGGAATTCAATAGAGTCAAAGAGGAGGCTCCCCACTAGAATGGCAGAACCCAGTTGCACAAATGCAGAACAGATGACAGCAGATCTGCACAGAAAGATCAGATTACTTTTGCATACGAACTGAACATGAGTCAACAGCACTATGCTGTTGTAGGAAAGGCAGATACATTAGTGAGATGTGTAATGAAAAGGATGCCATGCAAAATGTGAAGCAATCATCCATTTATCAGTATCGGCTTCAGTCACAGCTGGAATGGCTGCTTCTGGTTTTTGCACATTGGACCAACAGATAATGTGCTGACTAGCAAGAATAATTAATTATCCATCTAAATATTGTTCTGGGAGAAGAGATGTGATGAATGAATTTTAGAGAAGAGGAGGGAAAAATAGCATGGCATCAATCTTCAAGTGAGAGAAAGGAAATGGTCTCTTTTACAGATCTGCAGAGGCATGGGAAAAAATAAGGATTACTTTTTCAGCAAGGGGGATTCAATTTGCATATTCATAAAAACTGAGTGAGGCACTGGGGTAAATTTTGAAAGAACCAAGAGATTCAAAGAAAAACCCTGCTATTATCCTTTCCCCATTTCAGAACGGCAGTCTTGTTTCTTTAACCATTTCCTTCAGGGGTTATTTCCAGCTTGTCATAATGACCTCTTGGGAAGGCTCCTGCCTCTTTTCAGCTAGCATTTGATATTCATATAGCCTCCTTCTTGTCAAAACAGATATTTAAAAAAGTTTTTCTGTGTCTCTTTGTTCTGCATATTCATAATTCCACGAGTAGCAATTATTGTGTTTCTTTGCAGTTCCATTTCTTTGGGCCCCTTTTACTATCCCTGATCTAGCAACACGGTGTTTCCACACACATCGGGAAAGTTAAGAGCAGTCTACAAATCAGAGTCTGCATTTTATTTACAGCAATTTGTAGTTCCTGATGAAGACATGGGATCACCTCCTCATAGGGAATTGCTGTGCAGTGATACAAAGGCTGTGTTTGGGAAGAATCCCAGTGGTTGAAGGGTAGCTGTTCCCATGGTGGTGCATGGCAAATGCCCGTTGTGGGGTTAGCAGTATCCCGAAGAAGGAGGAGCTGGAGTGTGCCTTGGGAGTTCTTAGGGGAGTAGCAACTCTCTCACCCTGACCTGCAGCAGCACCAGAGGAGGAGTGTGCACTTGAGTGGGCAGGGCTGCAGGGGCACACTGCAGAAGACAGGTGACACAGGGACAGGCATCGAAAATCAGAGTCAGGACACAGCAGGGGTTTTGCCAAGTCATAAAGGCAGAGCATGCAGCATAACTGAAGATGACAGTGGTCTCTGAAAGCTTGGTGCCCTTTATGTTGAGTAGACATTAGATAAAATCTGAATTAGAAAATCATAACCAAAAAAAGCCTGCAGTACTGCATACAAAATCCTGGCATTTCAATAACTAGGTGGATTTTAGTAAAATTGCAATTTATTACAGGCAAGTATTCAGAGGCTTTGAAGATATGGTGCACAGATTTGGTCTCTGCACTGACCTTACAGTATGATTTTAGGACACTGCTTTTTGCAAGAACAGCAAAGAGTACAGTAGGTGGGGAAGGAAGAGAAGTACTTACAGCAGAACAAAAGCATTTAAAAACCTTATAGGCTCAGTTCCTTTTCAAGGGATCTATTAATTATAAATAATAATTTAAACTATATAATATCTTTTTTCATAGACTTTAGACTTTAGTAATATGAAGAAATTACTTTTGGATTATACTCTAGTCTAAAAAACATACCCATGTAATATGAAAAAAGTGTATTAACTCATACATAAGGAGAAGGGAAAATAAAAGCAGTAACTGTTACTTTTCTACATAACCATATGAAAATTCTTTCAGGCTCAGACGCATGACTGTAATTCAGCAGAATGCATCTTCTCAGAGTAAAAAGCACTTTGCTGACTAGAGGGAATGAAGCATTTTTTTATGTGCTTTATTAGGATCTGGACTTTAGCTTGTATGGAAGTACACACTCTGACTCAGATGCAGTTATTTTTATAGGTTTTTCTTTCCCTTAAACAAGTCATCCTTTATTCATATTTTAACGGAAACTTAGGCTGTCGCTTTTATTTCCTTTATAAAAGCCTTTAATTAGCCCCTCTGTGTTTCAGGTGTATGGCCTGAAGGTTCAGATGGTACAGATATCAACGCTGTCTGTCGATCCCATGGGAGAAAACTGCTATCAACAGGAGATGACTTTGGCAAAGTACATCTCTTCTCATATCCATGCTCACAGTTTAGGGTAAGGTATTTCCCAAAAATTTGCTCTTGTAGTTTGCACAAATGCATTAAATGTTGTTTTCCTATGAAAAAAAAAACCCCAAACACATCAAAACAGGAAGAATGGGAGTATTTATACATCTAAGGGATTTATTTAAGGTTGATTGAGACAACAATTAAATTTTAAAGTTAATTTAATATTAAAATACTTTAAGAGAATGATGTGATGCCTTGGTTGCATTGTTGCATGAATGTTCTAACAAGATGCTCTTATGACAGCTGCTGTTCTCACTAATATGGTGTTTTCTAGGCTCCAAGCCATGTGTACGGTGGACATAGTAGTCATGTAACTAATGTAGATTTTCTCTGTGAAGACACCCATCTCATCTCCACAGGAGGAAAGGACACAAGTATTATGCAGTGGCGAGTCATTTAAGGGAAAAATCAGCATGAACATACACAGTTGAGTCGACCATGCACAGAACTTATGTATAAACTGTATATTTAAAACTTAACAGTATGTTTGCAGTTTAGCCTGGTCACTGTGATTTTTGTTAAAAAAATTCTTACAAACCTCAGGAAAATTAAGCCCTGTGCTGGTTACCTTACTCAGTCTAGTATTTTTTTTTCATTGTGTCACACCTTAAGATTGATCGTTCTCTGTTGTACAATATACAATGCAGTACAAGTTTAATATAAGAAATGTGGCTTGACAGTTTGCAATACAGTGGTATCAGCAGAATGTGACTATCTTAAATGTTTTCTATAAACACTGCTAAACTGGTCACAAAAATGCCTTTCAAAGACTGTATATATGTGCTTATTCATTTCACTATCTACACTTTGTACTATACATCTACTTATTTAGAAAAATCTATGACAATGTCAAGGTACTGAACTGTTTCTGCTGGAGGCTGATGAATAGATACAAAAAGTATAACTGCAATGTAAGGTGCAAAAATTAGTGTTCTAGACCTAAAAATGTGAATGCTGGTAAATTTGCATTCTCTTGGGAACAGCACACTGTGGGTGTCACCCATGAGGAGTTCTGTTCCTTTTCCAATGAATCAGCAGGCTTTGTCCCAGTTTGACCTGAATTTCTCAGCAGGGCTTACAGATGTCTGTGTGGTTCAGGTAGTCCATATGAGTTTAAATTAAAAATCTTTTTACTTGTATATGAAAAATTTCTTTTTGAAAACAAACCAATAAAGCTTGGCCACATCCCCATTATTGGCTCATATATTTAACTAATATGTATATTAATCAGCATGATGCTATATTGTACATGTATAAGATTTTAGCAGTTCATAACAAATGGTAAGGCCATCTAGCTTTACTTTTTTATGCTTATGGATACTGTATATTTGTATTTTAAGACCAAGTAGACCAAGTCTAAAGATATCTTTTTAAGTGTACCATAAACCTGCAGAGGGTAAAGAAGACTTGGAAGCCTACATGAAATATTAATGTGTAACTTCTGGCCCCTGTGTTTTGTGCATGGATGGGTATTTATAGTATGAAATAAGATTGTGTTTTGCAATGAAGTAACAGTGGAGGTGGTATAAAATGGTTAAGAAGGCCTTATCAATGTTGATTGTGACACAGATTGAAATGTATTGTTTACTATGAGGAATGTATCTGAAGAATTTTAAAAGAGGAGTTCTAAGTGGGCTCAAAAAAGGTAATATTAAAATTTTGCTTGTAACGGACAGTAAATGTTAATTCTCTGAACTCTAAAGCACTGGTTGTTTAGAGTGATTTAAATGAAATTGAATCAATAAATTTTGAAACTTTTTTATTACATCTCCAACCTCCTACACTGAAAGTGCAGGACACCAATAAACATGTATTAAAGTGAATTCTCAATGCATTCTTCCTGTTTAGTAAGGTGTCTTTGTTTAAGCATGGTAAAGAGAGAGGCTTTTAGTTAACAACACACATTTGTGATTTCTCGATTAGAGATGCATTTGAAAATATCTGGCAGTAAAATCTAGATTTTGGGGTACATAACTTAGTGTGTGCCCATGACCCTGGGGACATAATGACAGTTCATACCTAGAGAGTGAAACTCCGGCTTTGCAGCAGGGAAGGATACACCACATGCTCTCACCTACAAACTGCCTTGGTCCTGCCTCCCAGTACTCATCTCCTGTTTCTGAGTGCTCAGCTGATGGAATGTTGTTCCACTGCTCGGGTTTATGCTTATGGCAAGAGTACCTGACAATTTCTATATTAGGAACTTGTCCTCAGGCAGGACCTTTGAAGGCCATGGTTTTAGGGTCACTTTAACCTGATGTTACCTGGGACTGTCACTGAAGGCAGAGGTCTTGATCCCAGCTGGTTACTCTGATCCCTTGCAGCAGCACAAGAGTTATTGTAGCCATAAGCAGAACACAGCTGGGACACAACAACTAATGCAGATAAAAAACTTGCTTCCTCAGTTTCTGATCTGTGCATAGCTTACAATGTGGACATAGCTGTGCAATGTGAAAAAATAAATGGCCAAAGGAGCACTGGAACAACTTTTTTTAATGGTGATGTTAATCTCCCTCTTCTTGAAGTGGGTGAAGCTGAGGCACTATACCCTTACCCTTTCTAAGGTTAATCCAATCATAAGAGTCCATACCACACAAGTGACAGGTTTTCATTGTGTCTGGATGCTTGGTTATCCACAATACCTTCTGTTTGTTGATTTTAATTTTTTTTTAAATTTGCTTTTGCAAATTGGGTGCTTTCAGGTTTTCTGCTTTTGGAACTGTAGGTGATTTGTCATTACTTGCAGCAGAGAAAACAGGAGTTGCAAATTGACTTGGCTCGTTCCCTTTTATCCTTCTCACATGGTGCTACTCTTGGGATATAGTAAAGCATTTGTGATCCCTTTCTTCATTTTAAACTGTTATCCTTTAGAAGAAATAGATGAGGAATACTGCAAGTTCATCCCTAGGGTTACTGATCAAAGGGCTTTTCAACAACCCCATCCCATCTGTGCCTCTGCTGCTCCTCTGTTTCTAACTTTTGCTGTTAAATGTGTCTTTGTTCCTCTATGAAAACCTGATAAATGTATTAGCTGAACTGGCAAATGGTGGGTAATGTCTTAAGCCAAATATCCGTTTGATGACTGTTAAAGTGATTCTCCTTTCTTTATCCAGGAAACTCTACACAATTTTGCCATTGTTATAGCTAATCTTCAGCTTTCCTCTCTTCCATCCTTGTTCCTTTGTTCTTGCATTTATTTGTTTTCTCAGGAGTGTCTTCTTTTTCACTTTACAAGAAAAAGAGAACAAAATAAAATAAAGAGTTATGCCCGAACTTTGTGTATTTTATTCTCTCAAAAACACCTGAATTCCTTACCTGACACTGTCTGCAGCAGCTCTCTTTTCCTGCCTTACTATGGAGGATAAGGCTGGTCTAAAGTCCATGGCTGAAGACACACCAGAGCTTCTGCTTCTGTCCATTCCCTCCCCTCATCCTGGCTGCAGCAGGTGCAGTGTTGCTCAAAGAAGAGACTCATCTTTTCATGTCTTTTGTGTATTGCTATTGTCTACCAAGCACTCAGATACTCCCCTTCAACTTCCTTTGGTTTTAGTTCCAATTTCTTGCCTTTCTTCCCTTCATTTCTAGCATTACTGTTCAGCTTCCAGGATTGCATCCATGACTCGCACATGTTGCTACCCTTACCTGCTCATAAAGCCACTGGCCCTGACTACCTCTCTGATAGTTTTGGGGCTGTGTTCCTGGTTTTTCACTGTATCTCTGTTCACACTTCTTCTGTAACTTGTGCTTTGGGATATCAATGAGTGCATCTGCTTTTAGCCCTTTCTCCCTGCCTTCCCACCTCCTTGTGTGGGGACACTGAGGGGACCAGCACTGTTCTGTTGTTTCTCTATTCTCTCTGTTTGTCTGTGGGCAGCTTGTAATTTGTATCATGTACTTAGATTTTGAAATATTTTTTAGGGTAGGGATTTTATTTTCTGTTCTGTGGCATTTAGCAATGGCATTTTGGGATCCTATACTCGCTCCAACAGTATGACTGTTGTATTTGTCCAAAATGTTGAGCATGTATTTAGGTAATGCTTCCCTGTTAGGGTATTTCAAAGTGATTAGCTACTGAAGTTGATACTATCTATTCTCTTAAGTCTTAAATTATTCAGAAAACAATACAAATGCTTTCAAAATACTTCTTTCTCCCTCTTTTACACACTTATAGACTCTATCTGGTTTTTAGGATCATCGCCCATTTCCAAGTAGAGACTTTTTTTTTTTTGCCTCTTCTGCCTGTCTTCATATATTTACTTCACTCAGAAAGGATGTATATTTTTATGATATCAAAACTACAGCCTTTTCCAACTTAATCTTATATGTACTATTTTAATTATTTCCTGAAAGATGATTATTACATAAATGTTTCTGATAGTGCTCAGTTTTGACAGGTTGTTGAAACCTGAGACGTATTAACAATTTCCAGCAGATAAGCTCTACAAAAACCAGTCACTATATTAAAGAAAAAGTTTAAAAAAGGCAAAGAAGGAGATAAATGTAAAAGAAAATTGTTTTTGCAATGCTGGTGAATTTAAAAAAAGTACCATTCCAAATTATTTTTAAAAATTCCTTGTGAAGCAAATCAATTTTGTTAAAATGGATTTTTTACTGTTGTAATTAATATGGGGTTAGTTAATTCAAGATCATATTTCCTGTGTGAAATGTTTGGATGATTTTTATTCTTCAGAAGATTTAATATTGGAGGATATTATTTTCCTTCAAAAGTATTAATGTGACAAGAGCTTGCAAGGGCAAACAGCCCCATTTTTGCAAGGGTTGGCATTTTTAATTTCTTCTGGTTCTGCTCAGGGAAGCAGGCAGTCTTTTTGCTCTGTTTTCTACTGGAAATAGTGCTGTTGACAGATCACTCAATTGCTTCCTCAAAAAATCCTACAGATGGCAAGGAAAATGTCATTTTAATTACTAGTGGAAAGAACAGGCTTATGGGAAGCCTAAACTGAAATCCTTTTCTGCCCTTGCTGGCCGGGATTCACGGCTGTGCCAGGGCAGTCTGCCCTGCACAAGAGACGCCCCAAGCCAGGGCACCTCCTCATCCAGAAGATGAGAGATGAGGAGCTGACTCCTGGGGGCAAGGACAGAACTGCTCCCAGATGTCTGCTTGTGGATGGAGGCTGCTGGCTGCCGGATGAGTGAGGACATTAGTGGTTCATGGTCTTGCTGGGAGAGATTTATGTTTCTCCTTAGTCATGAACTTCTGCGGCAATTTCATTTTTCTTAATGGAACTACTTTGCCCCCTGAATTCATTAAATAATTGCAGAAGATCAAGTGATAATTTGTGTGGAGGTATCAATGGCGGTGCAGCCAAAGCTGCCATCTAGCTGAGTCAGACAGATCTTATTTGAGTAAGCAGTGATAGCGATGGGCTAATCTTCAAAAGCCACTTCTGAGACCTTTGTCAGTCAGTCAGGATGGTTCACAGCACTGTGGATCCCCTGCCAAATGTGGACGTACAAGAAGGGGCCTCCTTTCACCAGGGCCTGTCAGTGTCACCTGGTGCTGTAGGCACTCCTTTGGACCTCACATTTTGTCTGTCCTGTTAGAAAAGCTTGATGTGTTGGACTAAAGTGGTTCCTCCCCAACAGGTTCACAGAGGTTTGGTTCTACCATCTTTTGGCTGACTACAGACTACACTGTCGTACTAGAGTACAACAAGAATACACAGACAGTGCTCTTCTGGGTAGGAAAAAAGAAGGAAGTTTTATTTACACTTAGTGTTATATAGGGTTTTGGGAACGACTGTGGATTGGAGGATGAGGTTACTACCTCTCTAATTACACCGGTTAATGAAAGGGTCTATTAATTTTACTCTGTCCAGGAGTAAGGAAGGAAAATAAAAAGACAGTTAACAAAACATGTACTGTACTTACATAAAACTAGCATAAGAAACTCTATTACAAAAATAAAAACAACAAAAAAACTACAAATCAAAGTAACACTACGCTAAAGGAATTTAGACATTTCTGGTTTTTTATAGTGGATATATCTGCCCTTAAAGGCTGCCTCTTTGGGTCTAGTCTGAGGTGCTGAGCTCAGAACCACAAGAATGGTGACCTGCTTTCTGTGTCTCCATGCAACTGAATGGGTTTTTAGCATGAGCTTGTAAGAGATGAACATTTTTTAAATCTGCCCTTTGGAATTACCTAGAATAAGCATGTAGCCAGAGGGAAGCAAATTCATCTGCTCTCTGAATTCTGTCACTGCTACACGAGCTACAGTTGCTCCAAATTCTAGGTTGTAGGATAAAGAAATCTCCTTCAGGCTGTTCAGTCATTATGGTTAGAAAGAAAAATTAAAAAGCCTGGGTGAGTTCTGCAACCATGTTAGGTTATTGTAATTTGCTGTTGCCTTGATTTGCCCTTTCACCGCAGAGATGTGCTGAAGGAGGAACAGTCTGCATGAGCCTGAAGAGAACTCCTCTCTACAAAATCAATTGCCTGGCTGTTCTTCCTGGGTTCGGTTTCTCATTGAGATAAATGTCAACATTTTAGGGCTCCTCCCTGCCCTGCTTCTCCTTTTCATCAGCTCTCATTGACATTTATAACACCAAATTTGTGACATTGGTGTATAACCACAGAGAGAATTATTACGCCAGAGGTTCGAGTGTTTTGGCCTCTTTTCAGCACCTAAAAAGAGCAGAAGCTGAGCTCTGTCTGAGAGCCTCTGTCTACAGCTCGAACAGTTGGAGAGTGAGCTGACAGGAGGCTCAGCCCAAGTGAAAAGCCCTGTGGCATTTCCCGTATGTGCAGCTCCTGCTCAGCAGAAAATCCGGCCACACGCGGCGCGGCAGCCTGGAGAGCCCCGGCTGCCTCTGCCTTCGGGAGCACAGCATCACGTCTGTGCCCACCCCCTTCCGACTAGTTTTGGGTGAGAGGAAAAGTCACCTTTGGCCTTGAACAGGTCCTCAGGGTCTGCCTGCAAGGCAGAGCTCCTCCCTGCTGCCTGGAAGTCTGCAGCTTCCTGCTTCAGTTTCCTTAGTGATTGTAAACCCTGCTCTCAGAAGGCATAACAGGAAAAATAAAAGTGCCAGTGAGCTCCTCCCTTTCCAAGAGGAGGCACTGACTATCTCCCTGAAAGCAAAGCTGGACTCCCATCTTCACTGGAGGAAGTGAAATAAAATAGAGTTAAAGTATATCAACAGTCTATTTTTCGTACTTATTCTCTGCCCTTTCCTATATTACTTTTTTACCTTCTTCATGATTTCCTTTTTTTTTCCTTTTCATGTCATTTCCTTTTCTCTCCTTTTCTTGTAAAAATAAAAATTCCAAACCTATTAATTCCTTCATTTTTTCTGTAGTCTCTATTTTCCTATCCCCTTTAGCACCTGCCATACTCTTCTGCTATTTGATTCTTTGTTCTACTCTCTTCTCATCCTTTCCTCTTCATCCCAGAACTGGATGAAGTATTGCTAAGGAAATCCAGGTGCAGACAGTGAGTGACCTCACCGTGGCTCCTTTGGGCTGCCACAACAAACCTGAGATGAAGCCTTTGCCAAATGGTGCCAAAGATCATAGGGATGTGGTGCTGGGTGAAAACCCAACACCCAGGACTGAACCTCTCTGAATTTTGGGAATCTTTGACTCTCACTTTGCACCTGAATTTGGTAATCACCTTCTTGCTGCCTCAGTTAGTTGTCTGTGAAATTGCACAACTTCATCTTTGGCAAAAGTTCGGAGTCATGTTGCTGTCTGAGGAACAATTCCTTTTAGAAATAAAAGCATATATATATTACTGTATGTAATATAATGAATTGATACAATGAATTCTTCTCAAGGGTGACTTTCATAAGGCTAAATCTGCCTTGCTTAGGAAAAGCTTCCAATAATAAGTGTGTAAAACAAACTGTTGTGGACATTTGTTTTCCTTGAAAAGAGGTAGTTTTGTGGACAAGTCCACAGAAGAGTGCCAGAGTTTCAAGAGAAAGCTCTGAGCTGGACAAATTCAGTGGGAAACAATGACCACAAGACACTTACTGCACCAGCGTGGACATGGCATGGAGTCTCTGAGAAAAACAGCTGGATGACCTTGAGCTCCTGATAGGAGTATGTTTACAGAGGATGTTGCCCCAGGCCGTGTGACTTCATAAGGAGGGCATTCTCTTCCTCTTCCTCCTCCTCCTCCCCTCCTAACATGAGATCTCTGAAGCAACAAACAGAGCAGGCCCCAGGGCAGTTTTGGAACAGGACCCAGAGGCACAGCAGCAGATCCATCAGGGTTTGCCATGCAGGAAGTGTCAGCTGGGAGAGATGCAGCCATAGGGACAGCACTTCTCTTGTGCAGGTCTTTGCTGGGCTCTGCAGGAGCATTTGCAGCTAGGGAGAGGTGCATGGGAAGAGGGAAAACCAATGAGTCCAGCAGGATGGAGACCACCCTGGTGGGTCAGGATTTCTCCTTGGGCAAAGAGCAGGTGAATTAACAAGACTACAGTCAAAGATTATATATCTGTCAATACAAATTACCAGCTTTAAGTCTCTTAGAAGACATACAGTTCTGATTGCAATATAATGTCAGATTTGTCCCAGCAAAACAATTATTACATGGTCCAGTCATGTCTTTCTGTCAACACAGTGATCTGCTGGTCAACCAATGAATGTTGATAAGGAAGCCTTGTGGATTCTGATGCAAGAAAGATTTTTAATGCTGTTCTATTTTTGTGCAGTTAGTGGCCAGCAAGATCTGTCTTTCCTCTCTTGCTTCTTTCTGTAAGGATTGTCTAGTCTAGTAACCTCACTGCATTTCTGCATCACTTCTCAACCACCTTGTGAATAAAACAACCTCATGGGCAATTGAGCCTCCCAACCCTTTGCAAGGTTATAAATTTGCTGCACAAATTTATATCCAGTGAGGTGTTGCAGCTTGCCCAGGGACAGAGAGTACCTGTGCTCAGGAGACAGTGCAGGTACAGAGTGCTGAGTGCCAGAAGCCACCCCTGTCCTTACCCGGTGGTTTGCAGTCCTTTGTGGGCAGCTGCCAGGGCTGGATGTGTCAGTACTGGGGCACGTGGTGGCTGTGATTTCAGTTCTTTTTGCCCCTTTATGCTGTGCAGCCAAGGTGCACAGATAAAAGTCTTTGCAGAAGACATTTTTGCTTCTATAAAACTAAACATTCTAGTTTTACATCTCAACTGTAGTGTGATTTACATAAATGTATTTGCCTGTTTGATTTGTGCCTGTATAAACTTAAGGAAATTATATTTTTAAAAAACATTATCAGTGAAATCACATATGGATTTTCTATTTCAATCAAGTCTTAAATTCTAGTATTATCATGAAACTCTCTAGTTTAATAAGCGTCCTCCCTGCCTTATGCTGTCTCCCATATGTCCCATGAGCTGGTCAGTGACCCACACTCTAAAGGATTAGTCAGATGATAGTAATAAGAAAATAGGTTTTATTTTTGCTCATTATTTCTTCAAATGCTTACTACCTTCAGCAACCTCATCAAAATTAAGTGGATGAGTTTCTCCAAGCCACTGTCAATCGGGGGAGACTGCACATCAGATCTGTGGTCTGACACAATTGTTTCTTTATACAAACAATGTATATTGTGCCTCCTAGGAGATTTAGGATAATTGCTAATAAGAAAGGACTGTAAGTTTTGGTTTCAAACAAACAAGGAGGCCCCTTATATATAAGGGAAGCAGCTTCTTTAGGAGATCCTGTCTATCTGAAGTGAGCTTAGATTCACTGTTGGGGTCACTTGGGAAGAGGATGGAGCAGACCTGCTATGGGACAGGGAAGCACACGCTGGGATTTGTGCTTGTGAGGCACAGAAGTGGTGGCGGTTCCCTCTCCCTGGCCCTTCAGTAACTCTGTCTCTAATTATTTTTTTAACATATTAATGATCATTGAAAACAGCAGATATCAGATATGTATTGGCTACCAAGAAACAAGCATGGCTTTGAATAAAAAGCATATATGTGATTACTACCATGGGTTTTGTTGCTGTCATATTTTTGTTGTTGTTATTGTAGTATATTTTATTTGGTATGGAGCTGCTATGCACAGCAGCAAAGCTTGACAAGCCAGTGGTGAAAGAGCTCTGTAAGGCATCAGTCTGTGGGCTTGATTTTTGCAACATTTATTCCGGTGGCATAGGTTACTACTACAGTAAAAGTAAGTGTTGTATTGGCATGAGTATATAAACTTTTCAGAGAAATTGAAATAAAAATATAAAGTATTTATGTGGAAAATGGCCCCTATTGCTTTGCTCTTCATCTCCTGCACGTTCTGTGCCACATCTGGTCACCTCCCATGCAGTCCCACAGTCTGCTCTGCACCATGGGCACGTTCCCCTGAGCCCTCACACAACTTTGCACCGTAGGCACTGCCCAGAGCCCACCTTCCCCAGCCACACTGCCCACACCTTCCCAGCCACACTGCCCAGAGCCCACCTTCCCCAGCCACACTGCCTGCACCTTCCCAAAACCACCCCTGCACACAGAGACAGGGGCTACAGCTCCCTTGCCCTTCACGGCACATGCAGATGGAGGTGGGTATGAGAGAGTGATGGGGGTGGTGTTAATTGGGACACAGATCACAGAGGGAGGGAGGGAGAGGGCCAGAAGCCTTTACTGTTCCAGACACCCCATGTGCACACACGTGCCAGCTGCCTGGAAACCCACTGCTTGCTGTGGGATTATATGTTTGGTTGAAAGCTTTTGTGTCTAAATTGGGTGATGCAGAACTGGAAGACATCAGTGGGAGATGATCCACAGAGAGTCAGAGTGAAGAGCCTTTACTCTCGAGAAACGCCAAACAAGTTATGGTGACCTATGTATGGAAGACCTGAGGAACAAATGCATAATTTTGTCCTGTATCATGGCAGATCCTTGAGAATATTCAAGTGATACCAATTTCAGCAAAAGCTTTTTTCTACTGGGTGATGCATGGGAAGAGGTAAAGAGACATGGAGACAGGCAAGGGAAGTTCCAGGCTCTGCGCCTCGTGAATATCATCACCCTGTGGTTTGGGCTGCACAAGGGAGTCGGCAGGAGGTGACTGAAAGGAGAAGGGCAGCGGGTTAGGGACGGGGCTGGGACGTGAAGCAGGGAGGAGAGTGGGATGGGAGAAACACAGGACTTGGAGGCAGCCCAGGGTTCCTAGGGTGGGTGGCGGGAAAGTGAGTGTGAAGAAAGACGAGGCTAAAAGGAGGGCAGGAAAGCTCGCAGGGACACTCCTTGAGAAAAGTGGGAAGGGTGACGGAGCAGAACCACAGCTGTCCTCCGGTGTTCGCTGGAAATGCCATTTCTGCTCCTGCTTCTACCCACAAAAGCACCGGTTCTGTCCCTGCACAGGACAGCACTGGTGCAGAGGAGACGTCTCCAACCTCGGCACTGCCCCGCTCCAGCCGGGAACGGTTCGGGGACGCGGCACGGCCAAGTCCCCGGCACCTCGCACCGGCACGGGCCGGGGANCGCGGCCGCGGAGCTCCCGCGGGCGGTGGGGGGACCGCTGGTCCCCCGCGGTGGTGTCACGCCGTGGGGGGTGGGGATTTCCTGTGCGAGTGGAAGGCGGAGGAGAGGTTAAGCAATGCGGCGCTTCCTAGTCCTTCACCGGATGGATAGTACGAGTGGGTGGTGACGTGTTTGGCGTGTTTGACTGTCAGTGCCTAAGTCCATCTGACAGATTATCCGGCGGTTACAAAAGGCTGAAAGCGCCTGGGAAGCTGCCGCGGTGTGCAGCCCGGATCTGCCCGCTGCTGCCGTGCCCTAATGCTGGGATGTGCCCGGTGCTGCGGTGCCTTGCAGCCGGGATGTGCCCAGCCTTGATGCCGGGCCGTGCAGCCGGGATGTGCCCGGTGATGCCGGGCCCGCAGCCGGGATGTGCCCGGTGATGCCGGGCCCGCAGCCGGGATCCGCCCGGTAGAGCCGGGCCGTGCAGCCCGGGGGGACGGCGAAAGCTTCATCGGGCGAAGGAGGGCGGTGTGCGAGGAAGGGAACGGGGAGTTCACCGGAGAAGCGGAGATGGGATGTCTGTCAAGAGCATCCAGCATGGGCCGTGCCGGATCTCCCAGTCTCCCTCAGGCAGCGGGTGATTCAGCTCGTAGTTTTCCCGAGGTCAATTTGTCAGCTGTGAACAGGAAGGGCAAAAAAGCCCCACCAACCCAATTTCCTGGTGGAAGGATGGAGAGGAAACGTTATTTGGTTTGGTTTATGCTCGTCCAAACCTCTCTCTTTCCTCATTTATTCGAGTCAGCTTGAGCTGTCAGTATCTCGGAGCAACCCAGCTCCTGATTCATCTTTAATACTAGTGAATTTTTCCGCTTAATAATTATCTTTAGCAAAGTAAAATTGCTTTGGGAAACCTTAAAAATGGAAATAACAGTTTGAAGCCAGATATCTTTCTGTGGTGCCTGATTCCTGAATTGCAGGGTTGGCATTGCTCCTAGCAAGTGCAGTGGGAGTCCAGAAAAGCCTTTGCCTGCATTTACAGTTACATTAACTCCTGGCACTATCATGTGTGTTGAAGACTTGGAGCTGCACCGATTTTTTTAGCCATTAATTTTTCTCACTTGCTTAAAATTGCATTCTTGAGAAGGGCCAAAAGCACACAGACCTGCTGTGTCATGTGTCTCTGGTCTCCACACAAAAGGTGTGTCTGCATCAGTCTCACCTGGTCTGATCAGAATGCAAGTCAGAGACCTCGGGGAGAAGTCATCAGACACAACAGATGGCAGGGAAGTTTTCCCTTGCTCACTTAGCAGCCCAGTTGGGAGAACTCTTGCCCCGTGCAGAAGGGTTGCTAGAGCTCTTTCCCCAGGAAGAAGGAAAGTTGGCTTACTGACTCAGAAGCCCATCTTTCACCCCAAGGAGGCACCATGGGCAGATTGGAAGGCTGCAACGATGTTGGGTGTCCCCCATTCAAGATGTTCTACTCCACACGAACTTCCACAGTTGGTGGTTGCATTTCTTATTGGAAGAGGGGAGAGAGACCCACCAAGACAGACTGTGAATTAGGGTATCATAATGTACCAAAGCAGTCCCCACCAGGAGAGCTAGGGCACTCTCAGAGGAGGTCAGCCACAGGGTGTTTTGGAAGGGAAAAGCAGCTTAACTCCAGGGGAGGCTCCAGAACTTCCCCATGTCCTCACTTTTGGCAGTGATGGAGGGGGTGCTTCTCTAGGTTGCACCCCCCAAGCTGCCTCTGCTCCATGTGAGGCAGCCGGAGCTGGTCTGTGTGTGCTGCTGGGCGTGTCCTTGTGCAGCTGCCCTTTCCTGCTTTCCCCCCGTGACACTTGGCATCTGCAGGTGGATCACACTTAAAGTAGTCTTTTGTTATAAATACCACTTTCATACTTAATGTACATTATTATTTTGTTGGGTTTTTTTAATGGATTCCTGGTTTTAAACGCTTCCATTACAGATTTTTTTCCCTTGCATATACAGACATTACTGAATAGATTGTACTTGTCAGTAAATATATGTCTGTAAATCACCTAAAACCTTTTCCAATAACAATTCTTGTTCAATAAATACAGGCTGTATAATTCCAAAATACCCTGGCAGGCTATATAATCATTTAATAAAAACCTCCTTGAAGCATTTGCTTAGCCATGTGTGTTTTATTTATATTGCTTTTTGTGGTGAATAGATTACAGTGCTATTCTTTGGACTATTGCATTTATGTGATGCTTTCCATTTTTTGATAATTCTTTATGTCTTCACTTCAAAAGTATGAAGTGTGTGAATAGGGGGTGTACCAGGCACCTTAGTAGTAAACCAGATTATAATAGATGTTCTGCCTCAAAAATGGATTAGGATCCCTGTGTGGAAAATGTTAAAGTGCAGAGGTGTTATTATTTTTTAGTACACAAAAATGCTGCTTTAGTAGAACAAATGTAGTGGTTATTTGACAGTGGATATTCATTTATTCTTAGAAGTAACAGAATTAGCTCATGTTTGGGAAAATGTCTATGAATATCGCTGTAGGTGAAAATAAAATTTTTACATTCTGTCAACAGAGGCGTAACCTGTAATTTCTTAGTCATACCTGTAGTTTATAAGGCATCTGTGTTTCAGTGGTCCCTATTCTTAAAAATAAAAACCTAGACATAGCATTTTGTGTGTATCCCTGAAAAAAAATCCATCTCTTTTTGCCATGGCTGCAGTGAGTGTACATTTGCTCTCTGTGCTGTGCTCCTGAGGCAATGATGGGGGGAAGCCTCCCACTTTAAGCACTTACATACAGCACAGAACATACAGTTAATATCTGGAGATGGAACCAGCCTCTAAACAGGATTATTCAGATTAAAACTATACCTCCTTACTTTTTTGTGGAATGACATGCTTTAATCCAAGCCAAAGTAATGACTTCAGCACAGAAATTATGGGGGGAAACAGTGTCACTGAGCACCTTAAAGTTTAGCTAAAGTCAGTCTTTTTGTTCTGAGGTTTTTATATAGCTATCAACTGGAAATCTGAAAAAGATGTTTTTAGCTCTAATTTAAATAGATAGAGCAACATGTTGAGAAGAAGAGGACTGAATATTCATAGTACAAGGAAGGTATATGCATTATACTTCTCTAACCCTTTTGTTTTCAGACATAAGCAAGCAAAGTCTTTACGTTTATACCAATAAACACAGTGTATTGAGCATTTTGGTGTCTTCCCCATTTTCTATTCATTAAGCAGTTCATGAGATAATTCAAGAGTCTTGCCAATTCTTTCAGTTTGTATGGAGGGTAACTGAAGTTGCATGTATGCAGTGTTATTTTCTAACTTTTCTCTCTTTACCATTTCTTTCTGTTTGCATCTGTAAAAAACAAGAGAGAACATGATGTTTTTATTTATAATGTCATCAAAATCGGGGTTACCAACCTCACTGGACTGGTGGACTTAGTAGCTCAGTGTTTCCAGTAGAAAAGTGGGAGCACACCCTGAGATGGGTAATAAAATCAAGTTGGCTATAAAATATCATTTAACCTTGTCACTTAGTAGTTGATTTCTGAGCTGGAGCAATATGCCTGTAACTTAGCTAATTTTTGTTTAATTTGAAGGCTCTGTCTGGCCATGTTCTGACTCCTGCTGTGTGCTGTGGCATTGTGGTGTGTGTGGCTGTGGGTTCCTGGGGTCAGCTGGGAGCTGTCAGACCCCCCTGCACAGCCCTGCCTTTGGATATGTGTAGGTTTGCAGCCTTGCAAGCTGAACCTGTGCCACGCAGTTCTGCCAGCATCTCTCAACAGGAAAACACCCAGCCCTTTGCCTGTCATGGTTAGGTCAGCAAAATCCCCAGTGTGGGTACTATGCTGCTGACAGAAAATTGCTTTTGTTAGCTCAGCCTTGATCTTTAGAGGGCTAGGTAAGCTGTAACTGCAGACAAACTCGTCAGGAGATTTTGGACCTTCACTGGAGGTTGTACCAGGCTGGCTGTGGCCATGGAAAGGCAGCAGTGGTGTTCCATTGGCAACGCTGGGTTTCCATCAGCGTACCCTGACTGTCAGGCCATGAAACAGGCAGGCCAGCTGTGCCTCTTTCATACTGTTATTCCATATACTTTCAACTTTTTTCCCCCCTTTCTAAAATAAAGCATAGATCCTGGACATCTTTTTGTGCATTTCCTCATTTTTGGGGTATTCTGTAGTGGTATGACTGAGGCTGAAGATAATCTTCCAAATGTGCACAGGTCTGTTTAACTCAGTGTTGTGGGTTTGTGTGATGTGTCCCTTCTATCTGTTCCTGGGTCATTCAGACCATGTTAAACAACAGATACACTAATACAGAACAGCTCCCTTAAAGTGTGTCACAATTAAAGGTGTCTGCATAGTCTGTCTGCACTTGGCTGGCTACTTCTTTGGGCAGTACAGTACTTCTCTCTTTTGAAGTGTTTTACTTTAAATAGTTGTATTTCTTGTAAGAAATCATAAAAATCTTTCCAAAGTGCAAACACAATTCAGTTTCAAATAATTTCCTGTATCTTGCAAGTTTTGTAATTTCTTTCCTTTTTCTTGCTATGTCATAGTTTCGCTCATTTCTGATCACTGTGTTAGGAGCAGTATGGAACCTCTTTAGAGAATATTTCTAAAACTGCTGCTAAAATGAAATTAATTATAACTAATTTTTAATCCTAATAATTACAGAATTGAAATAAAATAGGTTGAAATCAAATAAGTTGAATGAGCTGCAGGTTTTCTTTTTTTGAGAACGTCATTATAAATATTTCAGTGTTTTTTGCAGAATCAGAACCATAGTATCATCTCATCCACTCTTTACTTACATTTAAGAAAATCTCACTGATGTTTTGGTATTGTCCTTCACTGCAGGAGGTAAGAAGCAAAAGCTGCCCCAGCTGTACATTGGTATTGCCCCCATATATTTTTTGTTTTCTTCATAGTCGTCATTTGGCAGAACTCTAGGGATCCACAGTGCTTCCCCTCCTTTTTCTTTTTCTCAGCCTTGTGGCCTGGACTCAGTTTCTCAGGAGCAGGGAGAAGAGGTGGAGGAACTGTGCCACCGTTCATTGGTCTGGGCTGGTTGCTCATCCTCAGGCAGATTTCTTCTGCAGTCACCTCCCCAAGACTTCCATTTCATCTGCTTTTTGATCTGACGTGCCGTAATGAGGGGAAACAACCAAAAACCACCAGGGCACACCTGATGGGCACAGCCGTAAAGCCCTTGTCCCTGTCACAGTGCAGCCCTGGTGCTGCCCAGGGAGAGGACACCAGACCTCCAGACAGGCTGCCAGGCTGCAAGTCATGGCAGCACACAACCTTGCCTGGGGTAACCTGCCTGGTTCCTCAGCAGCCCCGGGGAAGCTCTGCAGTGTGAGGCTGTTTCCCACTACCTGGGCTGCTGGGGACATCTCTGCCCTGCGCTGGAGGAACCTCAAAGTTCATCTGGCACATTTTTCCCGTGACAGCTCCAGGTTCATGGGTGTGTGTGCACATCACCCAGTAACACCCTAAGTGTGTTTCATTCCAGGTTATGACCCTGTGAAACTGAAAACAGTTTAATTGTTTTTTCCCCCCCCGCCATTTCTGGCGTATTTAGCACTGCAGAATGCTTCTTCCTCTGAGACTTTGCATTTTTGCATTGAGCAAATGCTTGGAATATTATTGACAGTTTTCCAAAACTATTCATCATTTGAGAGCTGTAGAAGCATTAAGGGTATCTATCTTTATTAGTCAGAGGAGACAGAGTGGCTAAGTCCTTACCAAAAATTTGAGCCTGGAAACTTTCACATTTCTGACTATCCAGAGTGCCATTCTGTAATAAAACAACAACCAGTGAAGCATTACATTTCACTGGATATTTCATAGTCCTAAAGTTGTAGAGACATGTGGCCGCCAGAAACTTTTGACTTTCCTTCTTGATGCAGGCATTCAAGCATTACATTTGTTTCAAGTTCAGTGTTAGTTTATATATTTCTCCTGAGTTCCCATTCTTGTTCCCCTCAGCTGTGCCGATTTAGCCACTTGTGGTTTGGTAGGATGAGCTGGGTCATGAAGTCTTTACACAAAAGACAGAAAAAAAGAAAATTCACTTTCCATATGCAAAGGGTGTATATATAAGGTAGGTTGTGGCAGTGTTCCCTGACACCAGAAATGCTCAAGAAACCATTTCTTCAGGGAATGCTTTACTACAAATTAAAATATTTCTTTTACTGAGATGCTGCTCCTGCTCTTTCTTTATGCTCTGCAGACACTTCCACTGCAGGCTCCCTAGTGCTTTGAGGTATAAACTGTGTAGCCTAGCTGTTGGTGTGGATGAGCATTTTCTAACTACTAGCCATGTTCCCTGTCTAAAAAAGATATTTTTCACCTGAGTTCATGATGGAGGTGTTTCTGCCTGCCCTGAGTTATATATACAGTTTATCAGGAATTAAACACCTTTCTTAAATCACTGAACCTCCCTCCCTGACTGAATTTCCTGTGGGCTTTCATGTCATCACCCTCACAGTCAGCACTGGGGCTGGACCTGTTGTAGAATCACAGGACGGTTTGGGTTGGAAGAGACTTTAAAAATCACTCCAACAGGTCCCTGTCTTTCCTGTGCTGGGCACCCCAGAGCTGGCTGCAGGTGGGGACTCATCAGAATGAAGAAGAGAGGCAGAATCACCTCCCTCTACCTGCTGGCCAGCCCTTTCTTGATGCAGCCCAGGATTCAATTGCCCTTCTGGGCTGTGGCACACATTGCTGGCTCATGTCCATGTGGTGGTTTGTTCTGTGGAAGCTCCTCACCACTGAGTTCGATCTCGTTTAGGTGAGCAGTTCATTTCCCAGGCAGTAGGTGTCATTCCTGCAACTTGAGATCTCACAGTTGTATTTCTGTCTTTCTTCAGCTTCACATAGGCGTCAGGATGGATAGACATCTTTTTTCTGTGAAAAGAGAGTAAAAGAGGAAAGAAAAAAAGCAAGCTGTGTAGTACTGTGACTCACAGTGTGCCAGGGGTGCAGGCACAGGGAGATGCTCCAGCAGTTTGTGTGGCTGCAGCCAGGCCCAGTCCTTGTTGTTGGGGTGAGCTCCATGGTGCAGGCATGCTGTACATCCTGGGCTGGTCTGCAGCTGCTAAATCTCTTAACCTTTTTGGCACCATTGCTTTATCTGCTGCAGGATGACAATTCTTACCTGAGAGGGAATTAAGATGATTAAGTAGCTGGGTCTCAGTCTAGCACAGGATTTGAGGCTTAAGTTTGGTCCTGCTGAAGTCCTTGCTTTGCTAGATTGGAGTCTCCTGTCCAAAAAGCATTTCTGAGGATCGTTGTAGTAAATGTTAAGCATTACAGCAAAGTTCATTATGTATTGCCATCCATTCATTCCTTCCTCCCCTTTCTTCTTTTCCCGTTCCCATCATTTGCTGCTTCTTATGTGTGTAGCTTCCTTCCTTTATCCCTTGTCAGTAAGCCACTCCCTCAGCAATGAGGAGATCTAGAAAATACAGTGAAATGGCATTAACAAGAGGCAGGGCCGTGGCCACCATAATCCCTTTAATTGCATGCTGAATGCTTTTCTTTCCACAGCTGTCCACGGTTCAGGAGCTCGGCTGCAGCGATGTTCCCAGGGTTTGCATGCCACAGGAACGGCTGGACACACCCAGGGCTGCTGAATGCTCATGATGAAAGGATAGCTTAAATAAGTAAATTCAAGTGTAAAAGCTGCAATTGGAAATGTCTCTTACATGTGTGCTGGATGAGTAGGAATATGTCTTCAGTACTGAACAGACTAGCACTGCTCAATTCATGGTTCACGGTCCAGAGGACATCAAAAGAGAGATCAAAAAATGTCTACAAAAATTTTAAAAGTCATAAAGAAGGCAGTTTAAAATCATCCTCATATGCACGTATTTCATGCAGTTTGTGTATGTGTACCTGTTCCTGTTAGCACCTTACTGTTCTTATTACCCGTATACTAAAATTATTTTATTACATGGCTCTGTTCTGTCTGTCATTCTAGCTCCCACCTGCCAAACAGTAGTGGGATTTGAGATAATCTGTGAATTTGTTTTTGAAAAGGATTTTTGATTTAAAGTGAGAGAAATACTGGATGAATGTATTTTGACAGAATGAGGTAGCTTTAATATTATGACTTCATCATGAATTTGTGTTGAGTGCTGCAACACATTTGCATGGTAATCTTTCTTTTAATTAACTAAATACATCACCTAGGTGAATGTAAGTCTGTTTTTGATCCCACAGCTGTTATGTTGAGAAGTAAGGGTTGTACCAGCCAAATAAAGCAGCCTTCTCAGGCAATTAATTTCTTTGACTATTTAGTAAGTAGAAGGGAGAAAACATGGACTTACATGTTCATTTTACCTGTATGCTTAATAAAATGTCCTTTATCTGTCCCTATTTGTTGCTTTGCTTGTCTGGTAGTAAGAACCAACTTTGAGCAGGTGGAACAAGGAGTTACTTCTCTTCATCACCCTTTGGCACGTGCAGCAGTGTCCATTAGAGGTGCTGCTTTGTCTGCTGTCACCAAAGTGATCCACAACTCACAACACTGGCTCAGATTCCACTGGTAGCCCAGTGTTGTGGTGGATCCTCCCAGAGCCTGACCTGCTGCCTTTGGCTTTGTGCTTATTTGTTTTAATTGGTGCTGAACTGTCAAATGTTAGTTCACAGCACATGGAATCACACACAGCTGTCTCCAAGCCCGCCGTGGTGAGGGGTGATGCCCAGGGATGTCTGGTTCATCACAGGAGCAGCCCAGAGGCACTTGCCTGTACCTGCAAGTCAGCCTGGAGCCATCAGCCTCCATCCTTGGGGATTTCAGCTGCCCACATCTAATGCTGCAGGCAGGGAGAAAGCTGGCTGATGCTACAGCATTAAGGCCTTAATCTTGAAAGGACTTGTGCACATTCCTGACCTTATTACTGGGAACAGCATCCTTGATGTTTGTGAGCCTAATGGCCGTTGTGATGAGACCACTGACCGTAAGAAATGTAAGTGTACGTGCAAGTATTGAAGGGGTTGGGGTCTGATGGAGCAGTGAAGGCTCTCTTCTTCATTTGGGGGCAGAACTCAGCAGGGGAAATTTGTAGCTTTCAGGAGGGGAGACAAAAGTTATTCCTGTCCTCTGTATGGAAGTCCTCACCTTTAAGACATGCAAATAGGAATATAAGCATCTTGTTTAAAATATCCCCGCCACCCCCAATGAACAATTTTTACCTGAAAACCTGTCAGTAAGTCAAAAACAACCCCAGGCCTTGGGGCAGCAGAGGAGGTGGGCAGGTGGGACAAGGAACAGGTTTGCTGGGAAACAGTGGGGAGGGCTGGGGCTGCCAGAGCCATCCTAACGAGGCAAGTGAGGTGGGTCCTTCCCTTTCAGGGGTTCACAAGCAAAAATGAAAATAAGAAGGGAACAGAAAGATGGTCAGTGTGTTTAGCATAGCTGAGGAGTGTGTGTGTCTTATTGGGGGGTCCCACAGGGCTTGTTGTATTGACCCCAGGGAATGCCTCCTCATTTTATATTCCTCAAGATATAAAGGGTGAGCTGCAAGGGTCTGCTTGTCTCTTCTGTGCTGGCTTGCTAAACAAAAATAGTACTGCATGACTGCAACCCTTTGCAGGAGCTCAAAAAACCTGAGCCAGCATACTATTTTAAAATTTCATGGTATTGAATATGAGAGTGTTACAGAAATAGCAGAGGGCACACTGAGCCAGCAAGCTAGGGAATGTGGAAACAAGTTTGTAAGAGCAATAAAGGCACACAAGGACATTTCTCAAGCTATGAAGTGTGTTCAGAGGTGTGCGGGGTGAATGCCTTGCATGTGCATTTCGATGTTACTGCTGTCCTGAGTACTGGTGCAGGTCTGGTTTAGTCAGTGTTCCCAGTTTCCAGCTGGCTCAGTCTCCTGAATCAGTTCCCCAAGGAGCTGTGTAAATGTCTGTCAGCACCAGTGGGAGTGGCAGAGAAGGCTGTGATGCCCCACGACACAGCAGGTCAGCCCAAGTGGAAATGATGCTCTGTCTGACCCTCCTCACAGTGCTGATTTCATCCTTGCAGGAGCTCACATTTACATCAGTGCATGGTCTGATTAACCCAGTGGTTTGCTAAGGACTTCCATGCTAAATTGCTAGAAGAATAGTCCTTTTTCCTCACCCAGGAATGCTTTCTATGATCTCCAGTCTCTGATCTCTTTGTCACTCTGTCTCTCTGTCACTGCAACCTTAGTTGCACCCTTGATGCCAGCTGTCATCTGTTGTTGCTATCAGGGCCTCCTCATCATCCTTTTGCTGCAGAGGTTTGGACACCTTTTGTGGCCCTTAAAAGATGATAATCCTGAGTGGACGCTGCAAAACAAACAACACAGCTGAAGGTTCCCTGAAAAAATATTTGAAGGTATGCCTGGGTATTAATGGTTAAGCCTGGCCTTGCTAGAGCCTTTTTCTTCTATTTGAATGCAGTGAGATTATAATCTAATATCAATTTCCATCTCTGATTCCCCAACACGCATCTCAGTATGATAGGCCTGAACTGCAGTTCAGTTTCACAGATGGTACCTGCATCACAGAAAATATTAGATGACTAGTGCCCTAAATACGACAGAGTGCATTTGTCTACACATCTGTGTGTACAGAAAAATCTTTTTAATGGTAAAAAGCATAGTCACGTAAGAGGAATGTGAAGGGAGTTTGCTAGAAGACTCAGTGGTGACTTTTTAAGTGTTAGAACAGGGTAAGCAAAATGAGAAGACCTTAAAACTGTGAATAAACATGGCAACTCAATTTAACATGTCTGCCTAAAGAAGCAGGCTTTTATGATTTTTTGTTATTTTATACAAACAAGAACTTTGATAACTGCTGTGTTTTCCCAACAGTAAAAAACATGTCAAATATTTTCGTGACCTGCTATTTAAAAAATAACCACATCAAATGCTTCAGCTTCCTTGAGGGTTGTCACATTTTCCTTCAGGACATGCATTTCTCATGGCCCATCAACATCTGTTCAGCTCTTGCAGTGCAGGAGGATGAAGTGAAGACTTCCAGGGTTTGATTTTCTCTCCAGCCTCTGGGCACCAGAGGAGCTTTAGTGAAGACAGAGACAGAGGAGAACCTTCATGGAGAGTGAGCATGCAGCAGCCCTGACAGTGTGTCCTCAGTGGGATACACAGCTTTCAGTAGCCCTTTCCTGGGGGAAATGGAGTACAATGAATTCATTGACAGCTCAAAACTACTGATTATGGGGGGAATTTTTGCAGCATCTCCTCAGGTTTTTGCTGTCTTTCTCTATTCTAAAGCTGTCTGAACAAGGATTTGAAGCAAAACTAATCCAAATCACCAAAAATGTGAATGTAAAGTAAATTAGGTAAACTAAATTAAACCATTGTATATCTGATTCAGCATTCAAGTGACCTTAATTTGATTAAGCTTAATTCACATCACAGTAAATGATACTAAATATGAAATAGGGTTGATTTAATTAATAATGAGTGTGTCTGCAGGGATCTATAGTGGTTTGATTCATTACAGAAATGTTAATTCAGATTACCTTTCTAGAGTTTTCTCATGTAGATAAACCTTACAGGACAGTTTATTAGTTAGACCTAAACTAGTGTAATTGTGTGTTTATTCCCCCTTGGCTCTAGAAGGACTTTCCCACTGCTCTCCTCTTGTGGCAGCTCATGAGCATTTTGTTGTGGGATGTTTTGTTAGTTTGTTAATCCAGGCAAAGGAAATTCATCAGTTTTCTGTTGCCTTAGTCACCTTTTCACCTGATTTGTGGCTCCACAGGGTGGCTGCAGGGTTTCACCTGATTTGTGGCTCCACAGGGTGAAGACGGGAGTGTGAATGTATGATCGAGGTGGAAAGGGTGGGAACTCACTTCAGGTCAACCCCTTGTGCAAGAGACACCCTGCTTCCACCCACACTCTGCTGGGTTGCACAGCACATGGACAGAAGAAATGAGCTTTGTTGGAGTTGCTTAAAGTCACATACCACCAATTTTGATTTTCTTGGTGTTTAGGTACGACTGTGACATATTGCTTGGCTTTGGCTTGTACTCTTTCCCTCTGGCTTTTTGTCTCCTTTGTGCCTCAGTAGTACCACAGAGCATGTGGCTTCTGACCAGCATCACCCGAGTAGCTCATGCCCTCAATACACACAAGCTCTACTGACCCACTTTCTGACTGCTTTTCTTCCTTTTCTCTTGGTGGCCTTGAAGTTCTGTGAGTATATTTTTTGCTGTATGATCATTAATGTAATGGACACACCGTAATTGTGAAGATGGGGTAGCTGGAGTGGCTGAGACCTGCAAGCCTTTGTGAAGGGTGTTTTATAAGGATGGACTTTGTTTTCAAAGAATTGTGTGAAACAGTACTGTGATTCAAATGTAAAACTTGAACTGAAGCACTTGATCATTTTCAACAATTTGAAAATACTGGAGAGACTTGAGGAGAGGAGTGGATGGTAAATATGAACTAGATACAGCAAAGATTATTTAATTACATAGCTTGGGGGGTTTTTTCCTTTATTTATTTCTTTCTCTGAACAGGAGTAACCTGGTATTTGAGGAACAGAGAAATTATCCAAAACATGTCCTGAACTTGTGTTCACAAGAACAAGAACCCTAACTTTGATACAAAAGCCTCTGAACTTTGGAAAGTGAGGTGGAGTATAGTATTATGCTTCAAAATTCACTTGAGGTCTATCCCCAGAGTACTAGGAAATGCTGGCTGTTTCTGCTAGCATCTTCACACCTTCTAGTTTGAGTTTGCACCAGGAATCACTCCCAAATAGTGGCCAAAGCAGTGCTGTCAGCCTTTAGAAGCTTCCTGTGAATATTTGGTTCATTCTGTCTGGAAAGCAGGCTTTGAAACCACCAAGCTGTGCCCATCTCATCCTGTTTGAATATCAGCACACCCAGAAAGGTAAACAATGTGCTTCTTCACGAGGCAATGAAAATCAATGAGGCTTTGAAAAGACATACTCTTTAAAGTCATGGCCTTATTTGGGAACTTGCAAGAAGCTTGGCTGTCACAGGAGAATATTTTGGCTCCATGACAGTTTTCTTTTATATGGTTCTTCAGTGAGGAATCTCCAGGGTTTGTGCAGTGATAGCTTGCAAGTGTTGTGTGTCTTTTTTACTCCATCCCAGGAATATTTGCTTGAGGAGGTCAAAAGAGGCCAAAGACCCCTTTTGACCTCTCTTGTCCAAAGTATGTAGAGAAAAAGCAGGTTTTCAAAAACAAAATGAAAAATTCCTGGTATTTCAGTATTCCTGAACAAACTCACATGTTTTTATCACAATTACTTCTCTATACCCTTTTTATTCCTCACTACTCATTTGTTGAGTGCTGCTTTCTGTTTATGTAAGTGTGGGATTGTTTGGGAATTATCTGGTCTGACATCACACTTTTGATCCTTACACTCCTTGGGAACATTTCCTTTATGTTCCTAACACCTTGTGAACTGTGGTGGGATAAAAGAGCCTGCATGATAAAGATAAATAAAAAACTGAATGGAGAGTGTCAGAGACAGAAGCATTTTAGACTTGGAGTTGTTTGGGGAGAAAGAGAGAGAAAAGAGAAGATTATCTCAGCAGCATTTTGAAAGGGTTTCAGAGGAGGTAGTTGAAAGAGAAAGGGGAATTAGAGAAGAAAGGTGTGATTATAACCTAAAATTCACTGTGGCTGTTTCTGAATCCCCTGTCTGTATGACATAGAGGTGGAATATAAAATTACTTCAGAGACTTAAGCTGTACAAATCAGTGAATTCTGAAGGAAGAAGGGCCTTCAGGCCACACTGATGTTGGGAGACCTGGGGCACAATGATGGACAATGCCATGTGGATCTGTCACAACATGGATACCAGAAAGGAAACCTTCAAACATCAATAATACTCTTAAATAATTGTAGTTTTGGGGGAAGTTGAGAAGTTGGGGGAAGAGGATGAGGTCAACACAGTCAGGCTGTGGGACTAATACCTATCCTTCAGATTTTGCTTCCTACAAAATACCCTTCTCCCCAGGATATTGAATCCTCTCCTCCAGCATCCTTGTTGGGTTTCCCTTGACCTGTTCTTGCCATTCCTGTGCTTGTAGTGACCCAACACACATTTCAGCTCTTTTCTGCTCTGCCCAGTGCCTTTCAGTTCCTGAGGAGGTGGGGAGGCAGCAGCACAGGCTGGGCTCTGTTCCCAGCCCTGCACTGCAGTGACAGAGGGATATTTGGCTGGTGCTGGTGTGTCTTTGGAGAAAGGGCAGGGGGAGAGGGCAGAGTACCTGGAGCAGAAGCAACCCAAGGGTCCAGCATTGTACTAATGTCACTTAGTATTGTGCATCTGATACCAGCCTGAGATAGCAAAAGGGGCAGTGCCCATGGCAGTGGATGGGAAAGGAAGATTTGTCAAACTTGAGAGCCTGAGCTATTTGCAGCCAATGTGGGGAATACATCTAGGAATATGAAGCTAGAAGGAGCACTTGCCAGGCTGATGTGCAGTGCTCTGAGAGAGAAATGTGAGTTTAAAATGTTGAGGAATAGGGATTCTTGTCTGTGGCTGGAAACTTAGAAGGAATTTCAGGATGAAGTGGGATAATTTTTGGATAGTATTTGACAGTTTGTGATCATTTCTCATTTTATGAGTCTTGTGAATTGATTTCCAGAGCCTTGCTATTTCTGTCTTCCCTTTCAAGGTCGTTGGGATGCACTGGTTACTCTGTAGCTTCATTCATTAGAAATTAGCTAAGCTGGGATTTGACTAGGATGTTTATCTGGGATGACCTGAACCATTTGCTTCAGGAAATCATTCAGACTTGGAAAGACAAATGTATCTCATGTTAAAGGACAGGTCATGCTCACCTCTCTTTCCCTCCAAAGATGAGGGAAGTAGGATTTAACTCATGAACAAATCATTAGTACTTGAAGATAAAAGTCGGTTGTCTGAATTGGTGCCCAGTTCCATTTCAAATGACCTGGACTATCCAAGTGCTGGATGTGGGGCTGATGGCCATGACCAGAGCCCAGCTGGGTGCCAGACACTGTACACATGCTGGGACCCCTGGATTTGAACCCCAAGCAATGCTAGGCAGGATGGCAGTGGGAATACACAGTGCTTCAGCTGTGAGTGCTGCTGGGAGGGAAAAGCTTTTCTTGCTGCAGTTTGCTGTGGGGTTTAGTGTGCAAATATGAGTCAGTGGAACTAGAGCCAGACCACTGTGATTGCAAAACACACTCCTGATTTCCCCTTCTGTCCTTTCCTGTTCCTGAATACCTCCTCTGTGCAGTTCTGGGATGGACAAAAGTGTATCCCATTGCTTTTCCCAAGGTTGTGACCTGATTGAGGGACAGATTGGATGTGTTCTGCATGGCTTGCCTCTTAGTCTAGCCTAAGTGATGAAAAGAGCCCCTCAGCACAGGTAGGGAGGCAACTGGTGTTGCACTAAGCTTGATTAATGGTGGTGTAAGGCAATTTGTACTACTGCTCCTTACTTGGCTGTAAAAATGCTACTAGCTCTACCATAGGTAGTTAATCATGATTGTATAGTCTAAGTAGGCAGTTTTTTTAAAGACAGAGTGAGAAAATGGGATAATTCAGTTGAGAAATGATAAGCCATGCAATTAGAGCTGGGCAGGTAGTGTGTGTGTGTGACCTCCTGCTCTGCTCCTCCTCCCAAGCTGTCCTGGTTTCTTCTGGCTGGGTTTTGAACAGAAGTGGTGGCTGGCCAGGGCTTAGGGCTGTTGGGACAGGTCACAGTAGTGGTTTGGTTTGTTGAAGGCTGGTTCAGACTGTGCATAGAGCAGAGGTCTGGGGGCTGGCAGAGCCGAAATGAGAATTCAGACTTCATCAGTAACTTTGCTACACAGTCCTGGAGCAAATGGTGGGGCTTTACTACTCCAGCCACCACCTCAGAAATCCTGTTCTTATTAGAGAAGATACAGGAAGATTAGGAGATGCATGGAAAATTCTGGTTGTGGAATGCAAAACAACCTCCCCCTAGCATGGGGTCTCTGTTAGTGTTTTGCTTTTATGAATTTTAGTGCTTGTTCTTTTGTTAGGAAGTTGAATCTCATTCCTACTACCACTGGAAACTGGAGAACTTATGATGTTCAGATGATGTGGGGTCCTAAATGCTGCCTGGGTTCATGGATTGTATAAAGGCTTTTGCTGTGATGCAGTTTTTGTAATTTTCATGCATTTGACTCTAAAGGGTAACCTGCAGCTCATGTTAAAAAGGTATTTTTGTGTTCATCTTGGCACATCCTTTAATTAAAATGTGAGACCTAATACTGTTTCATGGAAAAAGCCAGTGAACCCTCTCCAATGAGTCCAGCAGAAGCAGAAAAAAAACAGAGCTGTGATATTTCTCAGCTTCCAAAACAAAAACAAACCAAAAAACCAGTTTTTCAATCTTCAGTCTTTCTTTATGTGAAGAACAAGTGAGGGATAGAAACATGATGTTCATAACAATACTTTGCAACATAAGCTTCCTGTTTTGGTTTTGATTTGCCATGGAATATCATAAAACATTTCTCCTTGCTAGGTCTGGCTCAAAAATATTGGGTCTTACTGATGCTCTGCAAAGAGATTGGTAAAGTTGGCACATATCCATTGACCCTCTGCAGAGGTCAGCATGGCCAAGCCACATGCATTTCAGAGAAAGGCCCCCCTGAGGTTCTCCTGGGTTGTAGGATATACTTGTGGCCATCCCTAACTTTCCTCCAGCCTTAAAGGAAGAAGGCAGCGTGAAGTCTCAGCATTGTGGTCTAAGTGTGTCAGTGGCTCTGTTAAAGATGATGATGTATAATCTCCCTCCCCTCTGTGTGCTTTCCTTAGGGAGCAGGCGTTGTCAGTCAGTAAATTCCACATGAGACCTCACAAAGTGGAGAGGTTGTGGGAATGACCTGATGCTGCTTGTGCAACATCTGCTGTAGCAGCCAGACACACTTTGGGAGCAAACTGCTCTGTGCCCAAGGGATGGGAAGGTCCTGCTCACAGAACCAAAGAGTTGTGGAGGTTGGCAAGGACATCTGGAGATCATAGAGTCCAACCCTTGCTCAGGACCTTGTCCTAAGGAGTTTTGAATATCTCCCAAGATAAGGGTTGGCTGATGCCAACCTTTCTAGGCAACCTGTGCCAATGTTTGAGCACTCATGGTAGAGAAATTTCTTCTTATTTCCAATTTGAATTTCCTGTATTTCAAACTTTGTACCTATTGCCTCTTGTCCTGTGACCTCTGAGAAGAGTCTGACTGTCTTCTTTACTCTCCCATTGTGTATTTTTACAAAGTGGTGAATGTGTCTATAATGATGTGATGTCAAAAGCCTTACTAAAGGCAAGACTTGTTCATGCAGAACAGGCCAGAACCTGGACAGGGTGACAGTGGTGTCACCTTCCTCTGGCTAGAAGCACAGCTCCAGTGGCACCACACACTAGCAAGTCTCTCCTGCCAGCAAGGTAATTTGGGTTGGTGTGTAAAAGTGCTGATGAGTGCTAGGGTGTAATGAAGCCTTGGAGGAACCAGAACTTTGTGTGTTCTCATGGGAGTGAGGAAACGTTGTTCCTCACTCCCATGAAACCAGCTTAGGTCTGGTGCTGCTGTCAGAAGCTGTTTCTGAACAAAGAATTCCACAGTGTGTGTCAATAATTCCTGCACACATTTATTCTAACATCTTTTACATCAGATGCAACAGAAGAAAAATCTGTGGGTTTTTTTTTTTTCAGTTTTTTTGTAGGAAGAAGAGAGAACAAATGCTGATGTGATAGCAATGCAGCTCAGTTTTGGCAGATTCTCTATCAACAGCACCTTATACTGAATAACCCCCACATGTAGCAGCTTTCCAGCACCTAAAGAAGAGCTGGAGAGGGACTTCTTATAAGGGCTTGTGATGCTAGACCAAGGGGAAAGGGCTTCAAATTGAAAGAGGGGATGTTTAAATTAGGTATCAGGAAGAAATTCTTTACTGTGAGCATGGTGAGGCACTGGTACACATTGCCCAGAGAAGCTGTGGCTGCCCCATCCCTGGAAGTGTTCAAGGCAGGCTGGATGGGGCTTGGAACAACCTGGTCTAGTGGAAGGTGTCCCTGCCCATTGCACGAGTTGGAATGAGATGATATTTAAGGTCCCTTCCAACCCAAACCATTTTGTAATTCTATGTTCCAGGTGAAATTCCAGGCTTTGATCCGGTCTGAGCTTTCACATTATGTGTATGTAAAATCCCTATAAGCCAATAGCTCCTAAGACCTGGGTGCTGTGATCTTGTGCTGTAGAGAGCTTGCTCTACAGATAGTTTAGTCATGGACTTTTATCAGCTGCAGTGAGGTTACTTTTGGCCAAGAAGCAGAAGTCTAAAACTTAGCCTTCATTTTTCCCTTGCCTACATCCTACCATCTAACTAGAGAGTGGAGAGATGTAAGTGTTACAACCCACCCCAGAAGGAAAGGATAACCCAGGTTTTGTTAATAGATCTCTTGGGGCAGTATAGAGAGAAACAGCACTGAATGCTCAGTGGCTGCAAATATACACATGTAGGGCTCATTGCAGAACAATTTGGTTGCACAAGAAAACAGATATGTACCCATTTTGCTTGTTGCTATCTACAGCAAAATGACAAAACGAAAGCATAAAAGTATCACTTAAGGAAATGTGTAAGAAAGAGAAAGAAAGGATAAGAGTAGAAAGATCTCACCACCTGTGGGCCTCACGCTGAGGTTTGGTTGGGTTGGTCAAAGTGATGGTTGCAGACTGATTCCATGAGGACGTGGTAGTGGTGGTAATCCTAAAGAGGCAGTGGAGAAAAATGCCCAGACCCCACCATTTATTGAGTTTATGTTCAGTCAGGTTCAGGTAGGAACGCCCAGGTTCCTCCCTTGGGGCGGGGAGTTTAAGGCGGATGCTGAATGTCGTGGATCAGGGGGCGCTGCGGGAGCCTTTGGCACCTTCCAAGATGTGACAGCCGCCTGTCGCATCAGTGCAGCTAAGCCCATTGTGGCCCATTATGGCCCATCAGCAGAGACCAAAACCTTCAGGCCACATGTGAATGTCCCGGGACTGCCTGGCACATGGACTATCACAGCTGAGTTCCCTGGAGTAAGGAGCAGGTGACAGGAGCCGCCTGGCGGGCTCTGTCCTCCCCTGGCTCAGCCGCAGCTGCAGCCCCTGGGGCTGGGCTCAGCCCTGCCTGGGCGGGAGCTTTGCACATCGGCAGCTGCTCCCCGAATGTCTGAGCCGTCAGCATTCCAGCTCCCTTCCCGTACCCCTCGTGGGTACATTCCTCTCCCCAGACCCAGGACGATTAAACAATAGTGTCCCCATCATCTTATCTCACGTTCCCGTCACGGTCCAAATTCCAGCTGATTGACATATTTAGGGAGGTGTGGGCTTCAGGGATGGTTGCAGGTGGACAACTGCTTCTTTGCAGTTTGCTCCAGTGGGCAAAAACCCTTCTATGGTTTTAGAAATGTTCAATCCATTAACTGTTTCAGTCTGTCACAATAAGAAGACCCAATTGTTACTAGGAGTACTCTTCCAATGTTTACCAGAGAAGATGTCTAGTAGACACTGATATTTTCCGTGCAGAATAACTTCTGTCTTGCCAGTATACTTGATAATGAGTAGCAAATTCAGGCAATAACGTGCCCGCTTGTGTGAGGGAGGTTGCTTGGTTTATGGTGGCTGCTGCTTTGGCTGCAAGCATGCCACTGTACAGTTGAAACACTTATGAGATCTGGCACTGGCTTGCTTCGAGGTGACAAGAAGCCAGGGTGTTTGTGGTGGTATGTGTATTTGTATTCATGTCTGAAGCACACAGGTTTGTTGAGATATGAGGTGTGCCCATAGGTGCCCATACCCATAAATGTCCAAATGTTCTATTGTGAAGTGCCCTTTAGTGGATGGCCGTGGCTTATTCAGACACGTGGCTTATTTCCAGTTCCACTGACACTTTATTTGATAGTGGTGATAATGCTGGTTGAGTTTTAGCCTCTAACTTTCCTTTTCCCCCCACTTAATCCCTCACAACTTGGAAAAAGTCAAACTGACTCATTTCAGCTAGCTTTAAGAAAGTTTCCAACATACATTTCCTTTTATTTTCTCTGATAGTGTCTTCTGGGTTCCGCTCTGTTTGTACAGATACTAATCAGCAAAGATGTAGCTGCTGTAAGATACTGTGGCTGTCAGGTGGATATTGAGGCAGTGTAATTCATTATTACAAAGCAAACTTCTGTCTGCAGCATGATTCAAATTTATCTGTGCTGAACTGAAAAAAAAAAAAAAAGATTGATAATTGTTTTTCTAGGAAAAATAATACGTTGCTACCTTGCACTTCGAATTTGTATAGCCTTGTCTCTTTCCTTGGAAGGGATTTTTGGTTTTTTAATCAATAGGGTCATAGAATGGTTTGGGTGGGAAGGGACCTTACAGACCATGTAACGCCCATCCCCCTGCCATCAGGGGCACATTCCACCAGACCAGGTTGCTCAGAGCTTCACCCAGCCTGGCCTTGAACACTTCCAGGGACGAGGTGTCCACAGCTTCTCTGAGCAACCTGTTCCAGTGCCTTGCCACCCTCACAAGAAAGAATTTCTTCCTAATATCTATTCTTAACTGGCCTTTCAGATTGAAGCAGTTGTCCCTTATTCTATCACTACATTTTGTATGATTTAAAATAATTTCTCATGAACAGGAAGCAATACCCAAATCCTGGTCATATCAACTAACATTTGCAACCTATACAGACTGAATCTTGGTTTTTAGATGTTTGGTGGCTTGACCATATTTCTTAATTTACTAATTTGAATTTATCTCATATATCCTTGTCTATTGTTTATGTAAACTGCTTTTCCATTTTCAGCTTTCTGTGGTGGTCAGCACCATACAATCCTACACTTGACTGGATATTTCAGGCACTGTTGCAGTGATCAATAACTTAATAATCTGTGGAGCTTTTAGTTTTCACCCTGACTGGCTCAGTTCTGTTGGATTGCTAGTTGTGACTTGGTGCTATCCCCAAGGGCTGATAGAAAATCAGTAGGAACCTCATTCTCTCTGGTTCACTCCAGTGCATCTTCCCTAAAGCACTAGAATAAGGCAGATGAAGCTGTATTTGGAAAAAACATCCCCTTTCAACCCTGTGAGTTGCTGTGCACTCGTCTGCACCTGGTACAGGGTATCTGTTCATGAAAATGGTATGTGATACTCCCAGTATGATAAGAGTAAAGCCGTGGGAGAAGAACGTGGTGAAGGCATCAGCCATCCTGTGGTCAGGAATCTCAGGCCCTGAGATTTGCAAAGCATGAAGCATACTTGGGCCAAAGTTGAGAGACAAAAGATTGATTTTTTTTCTGTGCAAATATTCATGGGCTGTGATAATTTCAAGATATATAAAGGAGGTAGGATCTTTTTGGTGAAGGTTGACATCAGAAAATCAAACTTGCATGGTCAACCTGAGAGCGAAAGGAGAAGCCTGAAATACGTTGGATTATCCTTGTGTGTCAAAATTCACATTGTACTTTAAGGCAACATATAATAGAAATCCCATTGATAAAAGGAGGAAAAAACGTTCATTTTTGCCCCACCCATCCTTCCCTTTAACAGCTGAAGCTTTGAGTCAATACTCCAATACTGAATACATCCTTGTTCTGTAAACTTAAGGGCACTGCAATTATTTTTACAATTTCCCCAGTGCCTGAACAAACTAAGGTAGCCACTCCTTTTATATTTCAATAAACATTTTAGATCTTATTTTCTTAAGCCCAAGAAAGACTTTTGAACTGAGACAATCCTGTCAAAATTAGATTTTTCAGCATATTCTGGGATGCTGCCTGTGATTGCCACATTCTCCACTGTGCAGAAATTTTGGAGCTGCAGTGAATGAACACCCATTAGATATGCTCTCATTGGCTCATTTCCCTTCTCCTTTCTGTTTTCTTCCTCATGAATTGAAGTGAATGCTGAATTTTTCAGCACACTTGAAGGGTTTTTTTAGAGTGGTCTGAATATCACTTCAGCATAATGATAATGCAGGCTTAATGACAGAAGTCCACTGTGATAGTGGCTTTCTTCCTTTCTTGAGCAAGGGAATAAGTAGTTACTTCATTAAAATATCTCAGTCTGTTTGTGATCAGATAATGACACCAAGCATCTGGCAAAGGCTTTGGTGGAATCTCAGGTCAGGTGGACAAATACTGATACACTGATATACTAAATAACAATAATGCAAGATATTGCACTTGAGGAAACTGGGCTCTTAGCAGAGAATCAGCATGAGGCCCTTGGATGGCAGTGAAATACTCGATAAAGCCAGAAATTTCACCAGTATCCTCTGCCTTGTTCTGCTTTGTCATATTTCCAGGCTTTTTTTTTGCATCCTTTGCTTTTTTGACAAGCTTTCATCAAGGATAACCACTTCTATTACAGTCTCACTTGTTTGTTAGAGCCCAGCATTAAAATTGCAAATTGTTTCCCAAAAGCTGCTGCTTGTCTTCAGTGGGAGGGACACTCACTGTCACATCTTTTTGGCCTCTGGTCAGAAGGTGGGGTCTGGGTCCCACAGTTCCCGTTACATTAATTGTCCCACCCAATGTTTAGTAAATTTTTCTTTCATGTGACATAATTTCAGTTTTTGGTAAAGTGCAGGACATTTGCCATCAAATGTCTAAACTGGTTATAGTGCCAGGAAAAAAAATAAACAACAACTTGTAAAAAAATTGCATTGCTGATTGTGGTTTCTGACATTATTTCTGTCTCCTTCTCAAGACCTTCAGTCTGGCTCAAGGCACAGGAGGTTACAGTCTTTGCTAAAAAGTTGTAAGGAGGTATTATAGCCTTGCATTTATTTATGTATTTGGCCATTGCATGTTCATGTGACTTTCTGAAGCCCCTACGAGTTTCTGTTTGGTAAAATTTCATGGGTTCATGTCTGTGGTAGGACATGATGGTCTCAGATCTTACTGTTGAATATGGGAATCCTAGTAATTAATTAACCATGAGACTATTGGTTGTCTCACAAGATAGAAGTCCTGCTGTTTCTGTCTGTAATGCTATCAGCTGTTGTGAAAGTGCTGGCCAAGAAAAAAAAAGTTAAAATGTCATCCTAATGAAGCCTTTCAACAGCTGACCTCTACTGTATATGAAAACTTTGTGGAGGATGTTTGCTTTTCTAGTCCTTCACAGTGAACTCATTGATGACAGAAGCCTTGACTTGAACAGTTGACTATTTGTTTGCATTGTGGCTGTTGAGAAACTGTAGAAATTGGAAGACCAGACAGTGATTTTGATCAACTTTGTTTCAAGAAGAGTGCTTAGGGGAAGCAGTATGTTTGCTCTTAATTCTGCAGAAAGGTTTTATTTTGGATAAACAGCATGAAAAAGAAACACATTTCAAGTGAAAACCAACCCTCTCCCACTTGATTCAAGTTAGAGGAAGATTATGGTGAGCAAGAAAACAGAAGTTCAGAATTCCATCCTTCCCCCATGAGGGATCTTGGCTAGCTCTGAAGGTATAAAACTATTTCCTACAAGGTCAGTAGAACAGTTGCTGGCAAGGGGTGCCTCTCCCGTGCCCAGCTGCTTGGGTGCTGTATACAGTGAGCATTCTTGTAGTGAATTCAGCCTAAATATGGAAGGCGGCTTCTTTTTACAGTTGCATTGTTCTCCTCTCTGCCAATTTTCATCTTTTATTAGACTGTAGCCAGAATCACCTACCTCGCAGTCCTCCTCTTGCTGGATGCTCGTGGAAGAATTAATTTCTGTCAGATGGCATGACTGCATGTGTTTTAGTGTTCCTACAGCGTGCCTTTATTGTCACTTACTATCACATTTGTTTAAAGGAAATAAAATGAAACCCAAGGTCACTACTACATTAAAAACACCATGTCTCAAATAAATGTGCATTTTCTTTGTTTCCAGTGCTGGGTTTTTTTGCCATGAGAGCCTTTTCTTTTCATTCCAGCCCCTTCTGCCTATATTTCTCAGAACCATGAGATCAGATGCCACAGTTACCATGGCTTGTCCCCAGTCACTGTGTCTAGGAGCTGTGGCAGTCTGTACCCTTTGGATGATTTTCCAGCCTCCAAATCCCCTAGCTCAGTGGGACAGCATTGCCTTAAAGCACAGTGAACCTCAGGAGCTGTAGCTGGGTTTGGATCAGGCTCAGGAGCTGTAGTTGGGTTTGGATATTTCAGACTCCTCCATGTGATTCCTTGTGCTAGAAACCAGCCCTAGCAGCAAAAGAGGCAAGTCAAGGAGGGGAGCAGCCCCAGAGGTTTGAATTTGCTGTCTCCCTGTGACTTTCCCAGACAGCATGTTCTCCCACTGCCCTATTCTCTCTCCTTCCCAGGATTTGAATCTCCCTCACTTCCAGCAGTCCTCACCTTTCACCTGCCAGCAGGTGACTGGCAGAGCCTGTCCCCCTCTGGCCAGTGCTGGCAGCCCTGGGTGGCCCCGTGCTGTGGTGGCTGATGCTGAGGCTGATGCAGGGTGCACGGCCTCAGGGTTTAGCCTCCCCCTGGCCCTCCCCATCACGCTGCTGAGTTTGGCTGCCTGGGCAGTGTCTCTGCAGTCTCCTAGCTAACACCCATACAATCCCTAAGCAAACTGGTGATGGGAACCATCCAGCCTGTGGTTCTCGCATGTCCAAAATTTCCAAGGGATTGCTGCGGGGGTGGTGAGCTCTGGCTCCTGCTCTGGGGTGTGTTCCCCAGCACTGTGAGCCGTGTTTACTCCGCCTCCGCACGCATCGCTGCCGGGCCGCGTTATTTCGGAGGAGCAGATGTGCCGTGCGTCGGCAGCTGCTCCAGGAGCGTGTCCGTGTGCTTCCACGGGGGAGGTGCGGGCTGCAGCCCTGAGCCCGGCGTGCCCCGTGGCTCCCGGCTCCCCCGGGAGTGGGTTTTGGCGGTGCGGGGTGGCCGGCACAGGGTGGTGTGGCCGTGCCGGCGGGGTTGTCCCCGCGTGTCGCCCCTGGGGTGCGCAGCGGATGCTCTGCCCCCTGCGCTGGCTGCGCTGTTGCCATGGAGATTGCGTGCGCTGTTGCTAGGCAGCTGAAGCATCCTCGCCTGCACACTGCAATGCCACGAAATGCTCAACTTTCCTCGTTCCTATCTCCCTTCTGTGATCTCGCAGATATGACTCCTTTGGCTCTTATCCCACTTCATTCAGTTGCACTGCTGCGATTTCTTGGTGTTAACCCTGTAAACCCTAAAAAGCCCGCATGGCACTGCAAATAGGGTTTGTGGCAATGAGTTCAGGGCTGAAGGAGTTAAAGTGGTTGGGGATAGACTACAGAGGAAATGATTTCTAGCAGATAAACTACTTTAAATGTTCTGGCATTCATGGAAGGGGAGGTTTGTGGATGCATCTTTTGTTCCATCACTGATGGTTTAGATGAATAAAAACAGACTAAAATATCACTACAAGGTAAGAGAACCATCTTGAATGGGCCTAATTAATCTCTTGGGTTGCAATATATATTTAGTTTTTTATTATCCTCTGCTTGCGCTTGCTGATTTTGATGTAGCATGTGAATGATAATTCAGCTGTGAAGCCTGTCGTGTACCATATTTGACTTATTTGGCTTGAATAATAAAGATATCAGCCTGTATTCTTGGAGTATACTGCATTAATCAGACTTGCAGGAATGATCACATGGTACTCTATCGCCTTTTCCTGTTAGCTGCTGCTTGTCAGCAGCTGGCTGAGCTGTAGGCTGCAGGCCAGTATCTGCATACCCTTTCTCCTCAGAATATTCCAAATATACTCTCTCGTCATTATGCATTTTGCTGCAGTTTGACAAACTAAATGGTCCTCTGCACGTTAAGAAGATTATTTTAAATTTCAGAGCATTGGTGTAGTTGCTAGGCCATGTATGCATTTGAAGAATTCAGGTAGGCTCTCTGTTTTATACATCAGTGTGCTTGGTTTTTGTTCTCACCAGGTTTTTGCTGTGTAATGTCAGTCAGCTCTACAGTTAGTTCTTCAGTGTGCAGATATTTATTGCGTTTTAGAATCTCTACCCTGTGCATGGGGAGAAGTGCTTGAAGGGTTTGTTGCAGGTAACGGTAGCTTAACTGCATGATGAAGTGCAAAGCTGGGTAATTGATTATATCTTGCACAAATTTCATAGCCATGCAGCCAGAAACAGTGAGTACAGGGTAGTTATAAATATAAACCAGAAACTGTTCTCTTTAAAAGGGTCTTTGCTATTTTTAGTTCTGGAGAATCTGACAGATGCTCCTTCAAGATAAAATACTGATGGTGATAGAGAAGAGAAAATTGATGCTTGGATTGTACATAGGATTATATTTTATGCTGCTGCAGAGTATACATGTCTTATTCATAACCTTGTAGCTGCAGAATTCCTTATGAATTGCATTTAAAATAAGAATATTGTTTAGTTTGTTGCGGTTGGTTTGTAGTTTGCAAACATTTGAGCAACTGTGATTGTTAGACTATAAAATTAGCACTTTTTATTTGATATTGGTTCTGCTCAGTATTGCCTCTGCCCCCTCTCCTCCTCCATCCCCACCCCCAGTATAACTCCATCCTTATGCAAGTATTGAGGTCTATTAAAGTCCCAACAGATATTTGAAGACATGAAACAGAATTTCTAACCTCACTAACAGACAATTATTTTCCTATGCAGTTTGGGACTTGAAAAAATTCTGGTCAGCAGTTGTGGGGTAGGGAGTGTCTCACTTCTTGTAAAAAAATTTTTTGCTTAATGTGTTCAGTTCTTATAACTTGTGTTATAAAATTTTCTTGATAAAATGCTGACAATGTTGAAACAGCACTAGGCATCACCTTATGATATGTTTGTCTGTATATCGTTATTATAATGTGTCTTAAAAATACCTTTATTTTTGATTCAAAAAAATTGATTGTTTGACCAAGTATGTAACTAGAAGAGATGATGGATTCTCTTTCTATACAGGATGAGCATTCCTTATCAAACACCTTAAAATTAAACTTTCTACCCTCAGATGAGATATTTTTAACATTATTTCTGCCTTTTGTTAGGCAAATATATTGGCAATATCCATTATTTTGTGACTTGCTGCTCAGTTCTGTGTGTGAGTGGTGGCAAAAGCAGCAAAAGCAGGTATAGGACACCCCCATTCCCCAAAATGTTCTGATTCCAGCTACAAGGGCTGAGGAGATCCAGGCTGACTGTGTGTATTCCTCCTGTTGTGAAATGCAGCATGAATGTTGTCTGATGGGAAAGATTTTACTGGAAGACTAGATAATGCTGTGTAACTGCTGTTGTCAGGGCTGTCAGGAGATGCTTGGAATCTTGACATTGCTGATGGTTGGCAATAAATTAAGGTGCAAATGGGCCCCAAACTTACTGTGCCACTTACTGTGCCCACAGAGTTGTTTGCATTTCTGCCAGTTGGTTGGGTCCTACTCCTAATTGAGTGAAATTCTCAATAAATCTACAAGAGAAAAAAAAAAAAAGGATGTTTTTAAAATTCTGCTTTAAAAGCCTTAGCTGTCTTTCAGTGGCTTTCCTAGACATCTTGGGCCAGTAAGACACCTAGTTTTATGGCAGGAATGGTCAAATGCTGATTACACACACATTAGGCTTATTAAATTACCTGCCATCCTGTCTTAGACTTGATTTGAAAATAGTATTTGCATTTGATGTGCAGACTGCTAGACATTTTCTTTTATTTTTTCTGCACTGGTAGGGCTGTTTCTGTATAGCAGCATTTAAGTGGCATTTATTTTATTAGGAATTTCCGTGGTGTTTTGTTGAGGTTGCCTCTGCATGTTGATGGGGTTTTTTTATGGTATGATTATTCTCGTGCCTGTGGCTATTTTAGATTTTGATGGCATCAAAACATATCTTGCAAGATAAAGATTAAAAAGAGGTCTAGTGGAGCAGTGGGGTGGAAGCCTCCCTGCCATGGGCTCCTGGAAGCAAAGTGGCTGTAGCAGCAGAGGGTCCTCCTCCCTGGCCTAATGCCCCTGGCTCCAGGGTTGCTCCACTCTCTTTTAAAGGTCCCTGTTTTCCATGTGCACAAAACACAGGCTTGCACTCATCTCTCACCTTGGCTTTAACCTGAAGTGGATGCTCACGTGTGTGTTGCAGCAGCAGGGCTGTTCCCATCCTCCAGTGCACCCACAGGCCTGGAGTACCCAAGTGTCCCCAGAAGCGAGGAGCCCAGTGGTGCCTGCTCGTGCAGACCCAACCATGACATCTCTGTAGGTTACTCTGCTCTTTTTTTTTCTGTCTCCACACTGGGCCTTTAAGACCTGCAGGACTCCCCAGATGGGTGGTCCAGGCTGCGGCACCCCGAGCCAATGCCAAGAGGCATCCCTGCAATCAGGCCACCCAAGTTCCCCCCCGACTTCATTTTGATGCAGCCATCTTCACTTCCCTGGTGAAATGGTGCCAGGTTATTTTTGTGAAGTGTTAAGCAGCTGCTGGACCTTTCTGAAGAATTGTCTCACTTAAAGACTGTAGTGACTCTGGTGTACTGTTTGTGAAAAACTTATTTGTACATCCCTTTGGGATGAAATCTTTCCTGTGTGGTTACTGGCTGGATGAAGAGAGGCTTAAGCCTCTGAAAAAACAGGGAGTAAATGCATAGAATAATCTCACAGCTTCTTGTATCAGCCAAGCTTTGTTTATCTTCCTCTTGGAAAGAACCTAATATCCCCTGAAAAACTCTGCTTTTAAAGCAGGGTTAATGGAGCTAAGCCCCTTCTAAGTCCATATGGGCTTCTAGTTTCTGTGTGCTATGGGTTGGGCCCATTTTATTGCTGATTCCTGCACTATCTTCATAAAACCCCAAAGATCACATACATTTGGGTTATAATTGGAGGCAGGATTGTTCCTAAGCCGTGCTTTTATGATCTGCTGCTGACTGCACTGCTGAAAGATGACTTTGCACGTGAAGCCATCAGGAGGATGGTGCACTTGGCCACGAGCAGTACTCCTCATTTGGTATCTTCTGCCCAGATTTAGCTCTCTAGTGGCAGAACACAAATGCATTTTCTTTTCTTTTGTTGCTATGCCTTTATCTTTCTGGGATATTACTTGGTATTCTTCGCAGTGAGCTGGTGTCTGTCTATTTCTGCTACACCGCCCACCACAGCATCACAGTATTTTTAACTACATCTTCTATTCCCTCATCCAACGAGCAAAACTGAGAACGCTACAGGAAGGAAGATGAGTCTCTCAAAGTGAGCTGGCTCTCAACAGAGGAACTGAAACCCACCAATGAATAGAAAGCAAAGCCCAGCATGAACGTGGAGCATTTGGGTGCCATGGTGCATGGAGAGCCTCTCACCTACTGATCCCCAAAGCAACAGCAGCATTAGAAATGTCTCTGGGAGCAGGTGATCCCTGTGTCTTCGGGCAGCTGAAGGCATTGAGTTTATTATACCTATTAGCATTTCATGGCTGAGTTTAGCTGCACAATTGGATCAGCACACAGGAATTCCGATGTTTAAGCTGCATTTGCTGCTGCCAAGCAAAAAAAAAAAAAAACCGGAATATGCCAAATTAGTGAAGAATTTTGGTTTTAACATGATTCTGCAAAAATGAATTCTGGTGGGAGATGCCCATCAATTGCCTGCTCTGACTCTGAGTGCAGCATTCTCCTCTCTCTGGTGACCAACAAAAGGACACAAGGAAATGGAATGAAGCTCCATCAGGGGAAGTTCACATTGGACTTTAGGAAAACATTTTTCACTTGAGAGGGTGGTGAGTCACTGGAACAGTTTCCCAGGAAAACGGTCACAGCACCAAGCCTGTCAGAGTTCAAGGAGTGCCTGGATAATGCTCTTAGTCCTACGGTTTAGTTTTCAGTAGTCCTGCAAGGAGCAGGAAATTTGACTCGATGATACTTATGGTTCCCCTCTAACATGAGATATTCCATGATTCTGTAATTTCACTGCTGACAGTTTAGGTATCTCCAGAGTGGCATGTTTATTAAAGAACCATATAAAGGCATGTTTATTAAAGAACCATATAAAGAACAAGCATGAGCATTTTGTAAAGATGAATATTACAGTAAAAGGCACGTGACTTTTCCTTCCCCCTTCCCCAACAAACAGTCAGATGATTTATCAAAGGGATGAGAGGCTGGTGCTACAGAGGGATGTAGGCCTGTCTCCAGTAGTTTTTCCTGCTGAAAATTCCTAAGAAGAAGGCCTCTTAAATAATCCCAATTTTCAGAAGTGGCACTGCAGTTTGAATAGCCAAGCAGCTTTAGGCAGCTGTTGGTGAGGTGACAGCCAGCACGGCTTCACAAAGGGTGAACTGTCCCTGACAAATATGGAAGCCTTCTGCAGTGAGGTTACAGTGTTGGTGGATAAGGGAGGAGTGACTGTCATCATCTGCCTGGATTTGTGCCAAATGTTTGACACTGTCCTGCACAACACCTTTGACTCTAAACTGGAGAGTATGGATTTGACAGATGGCAACTCAAGGGATGAGAAATTGGCTGGATGGTCACACTCAAAGAGCTGTGGTCAACAGCTTGATGTGAGCGTGGACACCAGTGCTGAGTGATGTGTGGCACTCTCAGGGGTCAGTGTTGGAATTGGCACTTTTCACAAATTTGTTGGCAACATGGACAGTGGGATTGAGCACACCCTCAGCAGGTTTGCCAATGACACCAAGCTGTGTGGTGTAGGCAGCACACTGGAGGGAAGGGACCTTGGCAGACTTGAGAAGTGGGTCCATGTGAACCTCATGAAGGTCAGCAAGGCCAAATGCAAGGTCCTGCACCTGGTTCAGGGCAATCCCAAGAACATGCAAGGTGTCCATGGCAGGGAGATGGGAACTAGATGATCTTTAAGGGACCTTTCAACTGAAACCATTCTATGACTCTATGACAATAGAAAAGGATTCCTGTTCTTTGCTGCAATAAATATGATTATATTGATGAGTAAGAAGCATCAGGAGAGCTGGCAAAAGACTATTTCAAGTTGCTACAGGAGTGTAGCTTCTGTGTAGAGGTGTAATGGGATTGGAGCACTACAGAGAAGTGGAACAAATTGTTGTGCCAAGTTGGTGACTCTGACCTTCCAGGTTAGATGGAGCAGCTAGTGAAAAACACACCAAATGGTGTACTTAATCTTTTCTGACAAGAGGGGAAAAATTTGAGGAGTAATTGTTTCTGAGTTCAAAAGGTGTTAAAATGAAAGGGAGAAAGCAAGTTTAAAAAGGAGAAAATTCAAGGATGGTATCTTGGCTGACCATAATTAGTTGCAGGATCTTCTGACCTGCATAGCTGAACTCTCCAATTGTATATGATGTTAAAAATATCCTGTAGGTGCCTAATAAATAACCACAAAAATGTGAGCCTGGAAGCTGCAGGCTGGCCAAGTCTCTGCTTGCTCAATGCTTTCTCTGCAGCAGAATATCCACCAGTGAACCAGCTGCTTATGTTCCTCCCTTTTGTCCTTACATGGATACACACAAATTCGCAGAATCATGGAATGGTTTGGGCTGGAAGGGACCTTAAAGACCATCTAGTTCCAACCCCCCAGCTGTGAGCAGGGATACCTCCCACTAGGTTGGGAGCCCCATCCAGCCTGGCCTTGAACACTTCCAGGGATGGGGCATCCACAGCTTCTCTGGGCAATCTGTGCCAGTGTCTCACCACCCTCACAGTAAAGAATTTCTTCCTGACACCTAATCTAAACACCCCCTCTTTCAGTCTGAAGCCCTTCCCCCTTGTCCTATCACTCCATGCCCTTGTAGAAAGCGCCTCTCCCTGTTGCTTGTAGCCCCTTTAGACACTGGAAGGTGCTATAAGGTCTGCCCAGAGAGTTCTCTTCTCCAGGCTGAACAACCCCAATTCTCTCAGCCTGTCTTTGTAGGAGAGGTGCTCCAACTCTTGGATAATTTTCATGGCCTCCTCTGGACTCGCTCCAAGAGGCTGATGTCCTTCTTATGCTGGGAGCCTCAGAGCTGAATGCAAAACTTGATAAAAACACATTGTTGAGACAGAAGGTTTTGATTATCTGCAGGAATTGGCAAGTCTAGTTGTTCAATATGCAAATGTGAATATTACATATGATGCATCTCATCAGAGAAAATGCACAGGCCTGGGAGACAAATTATGGTCCCAATAAGATCTATAATACCCTTTGCATAATCCTTCACCCTTCATTTTGTGACTGAGAGACTAAATTTTATAATTTTTTTTCCAAAACAAACTTGAACTAAATTAAAAAAGGAGGAAAAGGAACTAGTTTTGCATTTTTATTTTGTTGAAGGTGATTGCCTCAAATCTGCTCTTTGATATTGGAAATTGATTTTAGATCCTTGGATTTTGGACAGTTGTTATTTATCCACACAAGGCATACACCCTGAGGAAATATTGCTTCCTTAAACAGCAGATTGAATCAAATGTTTTTGCTGACATATTTTTCCCTGTGACAACTGACACTGCAGTTGCCACATATTTCAGTGGTTTAGCACAGACACGTTTGAAGAGAAGGAGAGAAATGCTTCTAAGAAAGTAATGTGAGAATGCTGTTGCTGGAAATGAAGATAAGCACACACTATTCTCATAGTGGCTATGTTGAAATATTTCTGCTGAAGAGGAAAATAGATAGAGACTCTTTGTTAGAGGTAGTGGAGTCAGGTTTGGCCAGATTTTAAGGGGGGAAAATTCTGATGCTTTGGCATATAATCTTATCCCAAATATAAGTATGAAAGGATATTTATCCCAAGATATTCATTGGATTGTAGGAGCTCCACTGTCTATGTAGGAGGTAACTTCCAGTCACAGTTAAATCAGTGTAAATTGTCTGTGGTGTGTGTATTTAGTGCCTAAAGCAGGGGGCTGTCAGTGGAAGAGTGTTCCCTTCTTTTCTCCTGTTGAACTGTAAACCCTACAGAGCACCAGTCTCACTGGTGCCAAAGGCTTGGTTTAGCTACCTAAGATCTGCAGTGCAATTCATTTCCAAACCCAAGGAATTTCCTCTGTTCCCTTTGCCTTCTAGGCATGATAACCTGTTTTTGCATTTTTATCTTGTCTCTCTCATCTCCAAAACATGTTTATCCCTTTCTCCCTTTTTTAATTCTCTCTCTCATCTCCAAAACATGTTTAGTCCCCCCTCCTTTTTTTAACCAACTTTGTGGTAATATTTACAAACAAGAAGTGTCTGCTGTTGTTTAATTGAGGATCCAGACACACTTTTCAGAACTGAAGGTAGTTATCAAGACACATGGAAATGGATGTCAATCTTTAAAATTAAAACAAACATGAGTACAGATGGCTTCTTTAAATAACAGAATTTATGATAATTTTTAAATCCACCTATGGGCATCCATTAGAGCAAGTCATTCTCAGTCCTGTGTTTTCTAAGCCTTAGTATGAAGTCTGTAAAGATTTGAAGCATTTCAGCTGAACTTTCATGGAAAACAGCTGCTGCCCACTGCTTCCTACCTGCAGTGCTTCGTAGGGGTGGATGCTTGGTTTCAAGGTCCTGGAGTCCCCCAGAGATGTTCATTATCTCTGTCCCTGTCCATACTTTCAGCTACAGGACAGTGTGGAGGTCTGAATTCCCTCTTGCCTGTTCTTGTGCAACAAGGCCAAATGGATAAAATCCCTGGTCTTGTTATTTCTGCTATTCATCAGGTGGGTACAGGATATGGGGGCTTCCTATGATCCATTTTAATCCTTGTGGTGTAAAGCCTCAGACTAACTTCCCATTAAATTTGTCCATGGGAGGGAAAGAGATGGGGAAAAAAACAGGCTGAAAGGAAATAAAAGAAGAAAAAGACAAGCAAAAATTTAGGGAAAGAGATGATTGAAGCTTTTTTTTTTCAGATTGAAGGAGGGTTTTATATCAAAAAACTCGTTCTTTCTTCTGACTGTAAGAATTTTTATAATAAAAAAAGTATTCCTGCCAGCTTTGCCTCCACAGATTGTCTTTGCTTCATGAGACAGCACTTTTTGATGCCATTTCATGTTGTTAACGCTGTTCTGCCCAGCCATCACAGCTTAGCTGCTGTTTGGCAAGGAGCTGTTTCTTATAAAGTGACATTAAAATGGAAGTAACAGATAAGACTCTTTTTGACATGCATTGCAAATTATTCGAGATCAAAGTCACATTCTTGTTTTAATTGGGGAATGGAAATCTAAGAACCATATTTCAAAAATGAAGAAAAATTCATTTTACACGGATCAAATTTTCACAAGAGCATGTATCGGCTCTGACTATTCCAGGGAGGAGGACCAGCTGGATGCTATTTATGTAGAAAATTGCCTTTGTCTTTAAAGGCTCGCATAGATGTGGAGTATTTGAATTATTTGAAAGTTTCTGTTTGTCTTTCAGTGATGAAGAGTGTGGAAAATGTGATTCTAGGTTTGCCTGTGTGTATTGCAGAATGAGGAGAGCAGGCATTTTGGCCCTAACACTGTGCTATATGGTGCAGCTGGACTGGTCCTGTTTTGGTACCGGAACAATTTTGGTACAAGAGAAGCAGCAAAGGATTTAGGAGTCCTAAGTACTGGTAATATAAAGGATAGGGAAAGACCCATCACCACTTTTGGAAAAGGATCAATCTCAAAGCTTGAGGATGACACTTCAAAGACTGCACTGGCTTGTTAGGCAAGATTATTAGTACTAAAAAGAGGTAATGCACTCATGTCAGTAGCTCCGCTATGGTAATTTTTAACTACTCCATATAACCAGTGGTATTTTCAAAGCTCACTCAGACAGCACAAGCTCATTAAACAAAGACAGGCATTTATTTAAACTATTTATAAATTTCAGTGTGAAAAGGAGAAGAAAGAAAACGTGTTATTAAAGAAGAAGGTGAAAATTAAGTACCCAGAGGGTACAGCCCGTGTAAGGTATCTCGGTAATTTGACATGAAAATGATGTCTGATTTATTGTGGAAAATCCTGACATCGCTGACCAAGATGTAACAATATCCTGGTTTTGAAGGTCGAAGTAAGAGAAAAATCAATCCTGAAATACAATGTGATTTCCTAGCATCAAGACTTAGGAAGTGGAGGGGTTTGTTCAGAGGGGACATGGCGCACTTGGCATCACCTCAGCTCCCACTGCAGTTCTGCTCCTTTCAGATACAGTTTTCTCTCCCCAGAAAGGGTCACATCTGTGCCTGCAAGTGCACAAGCATTGGCTGTGGGTGTGAGCTCAGTCCCTGCAGCTTCCACGTTCCTTCTGAGCTCCAGCCACACTTGTGTGCTCTGGGTCTGCATCAGGATAACCTCGACTGCCAAATGCTGGGGATTTCAGCTGGCTGCTCTTGTGTGTGTGGGTGAGGGGAAAGCAAGGGGTCAGACACGGACTGGCTTTCCCTGTAGAATTTGGCTCTTGAGGTCTGGAATGTGTTTTCCTTTGCTTTTTTGATTTATTCTGTCTGAAGTATCTGAGGCTGGTCTGTCTGGCCTGGGCATGCTGAGGACAAGAGTCTCAGCTCTGCCTTGGTGTCACACACAGGGATTCACACATTTGGGGTCCCACCAAACTCCAAGAGCCTGCTACAATCTTACTTGTTGGGGCTTTAGCCCTTCATCTTCCCCAGTATGTGTTGTGATTCAAGTACAGCACTAAGCTGGCTATGCTTCACCAAGTTAAAGTTTCTGGTGCTTTCTCTGAATTTCTGAGGTTTTCAAATCTTTATAGTCAGATTGCATGCTTGTAAATTACATGTGTTTAAATTAAAAAAACTAATCTATAAACTCTGCTGCATCTTTTAGTTGTTTCTCTGTACTCCAAAAGGATGATACCAAACCTTTTGGTGGGTACCATGAATAGGAAGTTGAATTTTAAGAATGCATTTTGAGGTATATATCCTGATTTATATTGAGTCCATCTGGGAGTGGAGGTGTTGAGAAAATCCAATGCAAGGGAAGCAAAACCATGCCATTGTGTTGCTACATGCACCGTACTGCAGATTTGCACTTGTGGTTTAAGGTGATGACGAGCAGAAAGCATATTTCCAGGGCTTTCTTTGTGAGCAGATTACTTAAACCCAGATTCCTTCAGATGTCTGAGCTCAGTCATGGAAGCATTAAAAAAAAGAGTCAGAAACTTGACTAAGACTGCTCACTGAAACCTTTATTAAACTTTAAAGAAGGCAATGAAGCAAGGATTAGATGTAGGTGGGTGTGGAAAAGAGCTGTGGAGACAGGTGTTGCTTGTCAGTTTGAATTTTACTTCGATGTTGGAGCAAGCCGAGGCAAGCAGGGACAGAGCTGGTGGGCAAGTGGGGTGGTGCAGGTGCACTGAGTGAGCTGGAATTGCACCTCTCACTGCAGTCCTCAGAAATGTGGTCACAGGAAGCCATCCAGCCAGGAACTGGGTCTGGAGGAGTCATCTGGGTTTCCTTAGTTGGTGTCCAGTGTGCAGACTCTATTCTGAAGTCCCAAATCACTGTAAATTCAAGGGGACATCAAATCTGACAAGCAGTTGTGCCATAGAGCTCAGGGTTTGTCTTTAATGCTGGGATTTAGTGCAGATGCTGCCAGACATGGTATCTGTGTGCCCATGGACATGGGGGGCTGTTCCCAGACCAGTTATTAAAGGCAGAGGAATTGAGGTACAGAGTGTCCTGAATCCTGGGAGTGACACTGATGAGTGAGATCCAAGCCCTGCTCTATGGCTCTCCCTTTTCCAAGGATGCCTTCCCTCTGAAACATGACTGTATGTGTATATATGTGCATAAACATACTGAGGTAGTTTTGTATAGGTGTTTCTACATTGTTCTGTAAATGAAAGTTTGTATTATGTGAGCACTTTCCTTGAACTTTCCCTGCTGGGGTTGTGAGAATAGAGTATGGAGATAATGACACTTTGTTTTGATTTCTAGCCCAAGTTACTGTGTACAGTGATTCAAGTGTGGCTTCTAGACAGGACTTATTTATATCTGTCCATTAGATTTGGGAAAAGGATGCATGTTTATTTACACTACTGCAATTCAAATCTATTTGTCTGCTACACTTAATGACAGAATGTGTGGGCTTCTATATATATGAAGAGATCTATTTATATATAGACATATTTAGGCAGAAAGCAAAGAATGATTTTTTTCATTAGTACATGATTTTAACAGGCAACAGGAAAAGGGAATTTGGTGATAAACCTGCGAAGTGTCAGATCAGAAGATACAAATCCCAGAGAAATAGGCATGGGAATATGACTGAGAAGGACTGTTCAAATAAAAGCACATCAAAATTAATATCAGCTGTTTTAAAGGTAAATATCAGAAAAATGCTGTCTTTGTAATGGTAATCATAATAGTGTTCGTATAATAGTTAATAGTATCACTGTTTTGATGAGGAGCACAGAAATCCCAGAGCACTTTAAAGATGTTCATCAAGTAACTCAGCGTTCTGGCAGAGATGTTAAAATTATCCCTACTTTGCTGTTAGTGGGAAAGTAAGGTTAAATAAAATGCCAAAGGTCAGATTCCAGATTAGATGGAGTGCTGGGAGTAGGGAACAGGCTCAGACTCTTTCAATCCATGGACGGACTTAATTCAAATGTTTGAAATGGAAAGGCCTTGCCATGTTGGGAATTCACATTTGAGATCACTCTTCAGAAAGCTGGTTGTTTTCTACTTTTGTCTTTTTTCTGCAGTGGAAATTAGTCCCACTTTCAGCCATGAGAGGATTAGTAGTGCTGTGGATGCAGTTGTGCAGATGTCTGGGATGAGCTTCATTTCTCCTAACTCTGAATGTCTGCATCCGTCCTGGTCCCTGTAGGCTCCTTGTGTAATCAATGGAGAGAAAAAACTGCTGCTAACGTGATTCATCTGACCTGTTTTAGCCACCTACTTTAGGAGTAGATGAAGCATGCTCTAGAAACACTTTTATTCCTTCTGATTTTAAGGAAGTCCAAATGAAGAACTGACACTTAGAGGTTGTGTGGACTGGACAAGGTGAAGCAGAACTCAGAAGAGTGTAAGCAGCTCTAATATTTTGTCTGGCTCAAACTGTGGCTTACAGGAGTTTGGTTTTTTTTTTATAGAGGGGTTTTGCATGTGTCACTTTTCATTTTATCTTTTTTACTTCAGCTTCTGGCCTGTGTTTTACTGTCCATTAAATTAATTACAGTTGTAGAGTACAAACATGGGAATGACCCAGGTACTGTCTTATTGACTTGGGTGAGACCACAGCTTTGAATCTGGTTTATTGCTTGAATGCATCTCTTTATTGCAGGAAATGGAGTAAATAAACTCCCTTGTAAAACATGATGTTATTCAAGACAGAACTTGACTTCTGATTCGGGTACAAGCACCTCTTCCAACAAGATCACCTACTGCCGTCTTATAGGGAGCATTTTAGGGGTTCAGTTCATTGTTATCCTGATTCTTACCACATCCCCTGGCATGTTCTTTCTCTTTCAGTTTACTTTAAATTCTCCTTGAAATATATTTGGAATGCAGTGCCTGTGATGCTTACACAGCCATCTGAAGACTACTTCTACAGTAACCCAAACACTACTGCATCAGTATTCTTAGGTTAATGTGCTCCTGTGAATCCATACAGGCTGTTTATAAAATCCCTCTCTCTATGTTAAGTCATATGATGTGCCTTGTGATTTTGTTGTGCTTTGGCTCAATTATATGTATGTAATAGCACCCAAACCACTGAAATTCTGTGCTGTCATGAAGCTTTCCAAGGGAAAGATGTATTTAAAAGTCCAAAGAGCTACCTGTTCCTGGATAGTAAATCCCATCCAGGTGAGGAGAACTGAGAATAGCTTCCTTCATGTTCTACCTATCTGCCCTTTGGGATGCTGGAGAAGTTGTGTAGAGAATTGCAGGGGATTTCAAAAGGTTCCTGGTGTATTAAACATCTGAAACACAAAAGTGGATATGTCAAAGTGTATCTGAGCTTCTCCTGGTCTGTGACTTACACTGACAGTGTGTAACTTTTGTCATCTCATTTGGGTGTTACTATCTTTATACTTTGAATCAATTAGTTAATGAAGCTGGGATAGCTGACATTTGCCTGAAACCACTTGATTTTATGAAGTGCTTTCTTTTAAATGTCATCCTAGACCAGCCTGGTTTCTCTGGTGCAGTAGTTTGCAAACACTAAAAAGGAAATTCCCTTCAAGAAATAATCCCTGTGCTCCTGTTTACATGATCTTGTCAGAGTCTCAAAATGTTGCTTTTTGTAGAGTAGCTGGGGATGTTCTCCATGCAGTACTACTTTATTCCTGCACTGGATCTGGCTTACAATTCATTAACCATTGAAATAAAAAGAAATAAGGATGGACCTTAAACACTGTTCATGCTTTCTGAAAACTTGGACAGATGTGCCCATTGTATCCAGTTTACATTTTAAATTCTTTGTCACAAGGATAGTTGATGACTTTGTGTTTTAAAAGCTGAGCTCTGGGACAAGAAATCCCATCTCCCTTCTTACACTTGACTAAGCTTTTGCATCTCACTACTATGAGAGATACTACTGTGCACTGAAAAGTGCACATGAATATTCTGAGCCAATAGTTATTCCAACCAAGCCTGTGTTGAACTAAAGGCTACAATTATCTACGTGTCCCAGGAGCTGATCTCTTCTTCCCCAGTATTGCCAGCTGCAGAGTGATTGATCCTGTGTGTTTCCTGGGGCATGCTTCCAAATGTCTTAGCAAATATTAAGCACATGAATGTGTAAATAATGTTAAATCTTCCTGTGCTAACATCTTTATCACAATTATAAGGTGGCAGTTGCTGAGTTGCTGTCCCTTCAGTAAGAGAGGTTTGAGTTTTAGTTTTTTGTTTAATTTGGAAGTGAATTGATAATTCTCTTCTTGCCAACTGTGGCACATGAGACAATGAACTTCACAGTGAAATCTGACTAGAATAACACACATAATCTGTTTCACTTAGTTTTAAAGAAGGCAGTTGTTTAAAGCAGCTGGTGAAGTACACAGATGTTCTGGTTGAGGGCAATCCAATATTGAAATGGCACAATGTGGCAACAAACTCACATTTTAAAATGAATGGCTGACAAAAGAAATATTTAGTTAAGCACCCTACCCCTAATTATAGTGGCAGATATTTTTCATCTGGAAGCATGTGTTCAAAAGGTGCTGAACAACTGAGCCTTCTTTCTGGCAGAAAATGCTGTGTTGCAGTTCCTTAAGACAGAAAAGATGCATTCACTGGCTTGCTGGACTGAATTCTGCTCTGTGAGTTTGCTGCCTGAGTCTGCAAGTGAAATGAGAGTGGCTGTGCAAAGAGGCTTCACTCCTCTACAGACATAAGTGTTGTGAAGTCATATAAGAAAACAACGCTGCAGGTAACATGCTTGTGTCAGGGTCCTGCTCCTCTATGGGGACCAGCAGAGTTGAATTTTTAAGCTGGGATGGAGACCAGCTGCCTCAGTGAGTTTTCTTGTGGAGACAGCTTTTGATCATAATATTTTACTCATCCTCGTGACTGCCCAGTGAAGCATGGAAGTGTTGGGCTTTCTCTCGCCACTGCCGAAGAGGAGGTCAACTTATGCAATTTCCTTGCACTTCATTTCTTTGAATTTGCACAGCTGCCCTCTCGGGACTGCAAAGTCCCTGGCCCTAGGGCCTGCCGGTTTTGGAACCTTCTAAATGTCAGGTCTAATCTCGGTTTTCATTTTCAAAAATACAAAGTTCCCTGACTTTTTGCTTGCAGAGAAAATGGAGCTATTCCCAGTCAGTCAAATCTTGGTGCCATTATATTTCTGGGTATAAGGTGGGAGAGAGAATGAGATGTGACTATTTCATTTTCCTGCAGTAAAATGAGGCATGGTGCCTTCAATTCCACCAATTAAATCAATTCAATAGTAACTTTCCTCATTATCACAAGGCCCCTGCTTTACACAGGCCAGTTCTCTAGTGCAGCCTCCAGCATCAGAAGCCCACCCTGACCATGCAAAGACCAGGGCAGTATTGCCTGGTTCCCAGGGTGGGAACTCATCACAGAAGACAGATGAGGGGACCCAAGAGCCTGAGGGGAGAGGGAGGACCAGAGTAGCTGAATGTGTGGGAATATGGTAAAACATGAAATTATGGATATTTTCTCATTCACTCTCCTGGCTGCCCAATTTGAAGCCTTTACTGGAATAAAGCTGCAGGAGTCTAGCCTGGAATAGAAGGTAGGTAGGTAAGTGGTATCAGAAGTTTAGTCTATGACTGAAAGTACATTTTATATCCTTCCCTGAGCTGCTCCAACTGCCAGTTCACCAGTTTTAGCCCCGGGGTTGTAATTTCTGCCTACCTTCCCTGCCATCAGCTATCTGATGTTGACTTAAAGTGTTAGTCAGACCTTCTGCAGCTGTCAGTGGGGCTCACAGTGGTTGCCTATGTATCAGTAGGCTGTTGTCTGATGCTTCCTGGCAGCAGGAGTGGTGCAGAGACTGTGAAGCTCATCTGGTCAGATAGCACCCAACTAAGCTGGACTTTGTGTCTGCATTGGCATGATCCCAGTTTATTAGTGCCATGATAATTTTGGCTCAGTTGTACCCACAGAACTGGAAGTTACACTTCTTGTTTGCAGGAAAGGTGCAGTGTTTGTCCTTCTGCCATCCTTGCCAGTGAGGCAATTTGTCTTTCCTATACTGATGTGCGTCACCCAGTGTTGTTTTGATTAACTGCTTACATTTTCTAGAATTCACCATCACAGGGACCTCCTGTGTCTCAGTGTTGTAACCCTGCTGCCTGCTTGCATGGTCTTGGAGGCACTGGTAAGAAGAGCCTTGTTCTAGCAGTGTTGTGTCTTCCCAGCCTTTAGAGCACAGGAGGCATGTACGGCATGTAGGAGCTCTTCTCTGAGCTGGAAGGATGAATGTAGAAAGTACTGAGCTCAGCAACTTCCTCATTCCAGTGCAGAATACTGTCAGAATTATTCTTATTCCCACCACTGTTACAGAGACCCAGAGTTAGGATGGGCTTCAGAAAGAAGATGGTGGGGTGTGGTGGATGGATTGGGAGCAGGGCCTGGGAAGACCTGGATTTCTTCCTAGGCTTGTGCTAACACTGTGGTCTCTTGGGCAAAATTATTCACTATCTAAAAAATGGGAGTAGGTAGACTCCTGGAGTGTAAACCTACTAAAGTTGCTACACTCTTCTTTTGGAAACAGCTTCTACTCAGGTGTTTTTCTTTTGAATGACCCCCTCCTGGACAAAGTTAAGTCTGTATTTCCGTGTCACACTGTTTTATAATGTGACTTCCCAGCAAAGCCCATCTGTGGCAGGAGGTGAAGATACATAGGCTTTAACACATTCATTCAGGTTTAACTACCTTTTCAGGAAAATATTTAGAAGTACCTTCTCCACATAAGACGTTTTCTATTGCTAGGCATCTTGAAAATGAATGTGCTGCCTCGGGCAAATGCAGTATCTTCTCATTGCTCATAACATGGTTATTTTAAATCTTCTGCCTTTATTGAGAAAATTATTGGCCTTGCTGAGGATCCCTTGTTGAGGATCCCTCCATTAGTCTATCAGGGAGGCAGTTAGTAGAGATGTAGATGAGTCATGTGAAGCCTTGTGTCTCTTAGTGCATGTTTGCAAACCTAATTTTAGTCAGTCTACTCCATTCCACTCTGCCAAAATTAGATAACATTGTTACAGCTATGCAAGTGTGTAAATCAAAAAGATTCTCCTGATAAATATAATTGGGAAAAGCCATTCTCTTTAGCTGTATTTAGCTGTGTTCAGTCATGGATCACAAATACATCCATCTTTTTTTTTTCCTTTTTTTCTTACAAAGTACCTAAATTTTGGTTTCTAAGACTGCTCTCAGACCCACTGGCTTCAGCAGGCTTTGTGTCGCATCCTTAACTACACACACACCCAAATGTGTGCCTGACATTTCCTGTGCATCTTTGTGCTTAAAAGTGATTGTTACCACTACAGTGTTCTGCCTGCAAATGCCCTCATGAGGCAGAGCAGCAGGTTAAATAAAGGTTTCTTGACTTGCCAGGAAATTGTCCTGTTTACTGTTAATTTTTGAGATTTCACACTGCATCCATTAAATTTCTATTTAAGCACCTCTTACCAGTGACTCTTACCCTTTTGCCCTTGGGAAGTAGGGGATCTGATAGACAGGTGTTTTTATGGTCACAAACTGAAGTCAACATGGATTGCGACAGGAGCAGAACCTGATATGAAATATCAACAAAACACATCCGAAAAAGAAGAAACTGATAGCGTTTGCAAATTGACTCTTCAATGCTACATCTGATGCCAGTGCAACAGGCTTTTAGGAGCATTTGTTACTTCTGATTAGATTTGTTAGATGTACTAGATGACAACAGTCCATTTAAACATCCATTGATACTCTTGGTCTAGCATGTTTTAGAGTCCTGTGGGTATTATATTTGGAATTGTGGGGACACATGAGAAGCCTTCCTGATACTTTTGTTCTGATTTGCCAGCCAAGGCACTTTGCTCCTGGGATCTCTTTGGCTTTTTGTCTAAAGAGGACCAGACGTGGAATCTCAGGACTTGTGTTTCTCTCCAGTTGCTCATGTTGGAGGAATGAACTTAAGTCACAAAATCTTCTTTGCAAGATGAGATTTCTTGCTCCTTCCCTTTCCTCCCAAACACATCATCTATCTGCCAGCAGGGGTTATCTCAGAGAGAGGTGTGCTGCCTGCCTCTGGAAGAGGTGGCTAGCTCCAAACTGAAGTGAGTGAATGCAGTGGTTAAAGAGAAGAATGAAGGCTGGCCTGTCCCTTGTGTGCTGCCTGCATGGGGAACAAGTGACTCATGCTCTGGACAGCATGTTACAGGCTTCTCACAGCTTGGGATCCCACAGTTGCAGCTGATGTGTGACCAGTCATCCAGCATGGCTGGAGTGGAAGGAAGAATGCTGGGATGTGGTCCAGAAGGAGACTACTGCACTGGAAAATGTCCTAAAAGTGTATAATTTAGCAAGATCTTAATGCCAAAGAGCATCATCTTATCTCACAGTCAGGAGTGAATGTGGGATCTTATCCTCTGGGATGAAAAGGGGCTGGGGACGGGAGATGGAAATATCTCCATCTTGGCCTTATTGATCCTTCAATAAGGATCCTGTGGCTTATCCTGTGGGTTTTTCCCTTTCCTTCTGCTGCCAGTGTCCTGCTATGTACTGAGGGAGGGCAGAGCCCTTGCTTCCATTGCACCTGTTTTCTGGGTAAACAGATTCACTGCTGTTGACAGCGGTCCACAAGCTCCTCAGTCTGCTGAAGTTCCATTTGAATAAACAAAGCATATTTTCAGTTGTATGCAATGCTTGGCCATGGTAGCAGAGAGCCCTAGCAGGTGTCTTGAAGGCCTCTAGAAATGAGACAACAATCCCCAAGCAGAACATGCAGTGGGCTGGCTGCTTAGCTAATGGAAGCTGGCCAACCTCCACTGGATTTGACCCAGGACAACTAGATTAACACAACACCAAAAAACACCCACTTGTTTTCTTTCTCACCAGCAATGTCCCCTTCTCTTCTGTCTCTCAGCAATCTGTCCCCTCCTCTTTCCCCAACTTTCTTTTTCTGATCTTTTCCCTTCTTCCTCCTGCCACAAGGATCAGAAGTACAAACACACCATTTGCTAATCTGGAGTAACCACAGAACAATTTGCCTTCTTGCCACTTAGATATTCCAGGAAGCAAATGCTGCCTTTGGTTTTGAAAAAGACTGGTGGAGAACTTGCAAGGGCCAGGTGAACTCCTGTGGCACACGGGCACAGCAGCGCTGTGCTGGCACCAGTGAGTTGTGTAGGGAAGTGTTGGGATGGCACTGTGGGACTGAGCCTGTGGTGCTGGATCTCCCAGCATGTGACACTGGGAACAGCTTGAAAAGCACAAGACCCTGGTGCAGCACATTGTGAGGCCTCATTCCTGGACTGCATGTGCTGGCTGGGCACTTGCCTTTTGGTGGTAAAACTCCATCTTCAAGTCCTACTGAAGGACCCATTAGGGTTATTCCAGGTGGTTATTCCTAGAGGGGACTGAACAATCTTGTATTGCTGCATGAGTCTGCTTAGATGGGAGGGTATCACCTGTCTAGCATTGACTGTGTTAAGAAATATAAAGAAAAATCTTTATTTTCAGGGTTTATTATGATTGGATTAAAAAAAAATAAGCAGACAGTTAAAGAAGACATTTAAATACGAAACAGAAAAGGTAATGGAGTTAACGAGATTAAAAATTGATCTTGAATAGTCTGTATTCAATTATTTGTATTTATCTTGGTGTCTCTGTTAGTGGGACATTATTAATGACATGCTAAGAAAGTGTGGTTAAAATGAGGACTTTTTATTTAAAAAGGGGTTTGAAATATGAAACACAGCAGGAAAAACAGATGTTGGAAAAATTAGAGGCCAAGAAAGTCATTAATAGACTATTTTCTGCCTTCAATGGATCTGATTACTTGATCATTATTCTGAGCACTGCTTGGAAAAGGTGGGAGATGTGAGAGATTTCTCCTTGAAGTCTTGCTACAGATGTTGGGATACTTCTATAGCTACATGTTAATGTATGGCTGAGCAGCCTTCAGAGACTGGGAGAAAGTTCTTCTTGATTAGAAGCAGCATCAGGTGGAAAATTGTGGATGAAATCAGAAATCAGTATCTTCGTTAATTGTGAGTTATGGATGAAGGTTTTTCTCTTCTGGTTTTATACCTCTAAAAAAGAATTGTTAAAATCTGCCTTCAATTAATAATATTTTAGTAAGTTCTCGATGCTGGCTCTTGAAGTTAAAAAGAATGTGTACTTACAGAAGAGGTGGAGGTTAGACAGTAGTTTGTGTTTAAGTGTTGAACCACCATAGCCTCTTCCTGCAGAAGTATTCAGAGGACTGCATTAACTCCTGCTAGTTCTCCTGCATTGGCTGAACAATGTGAATTCAAAATTTGCAGACCTCTCCACCTCCATGTTCTAATTATGAATAGAATTATGAATAAAAACGCAACCTGGTAGCATTAAAGCTGTGGAGGAGACCAAGCTTAAAGTCTGTCAGCTCAGTGTTATGGCAGATGATATTTTATATCAATATTTTTAAAGTAAATTTATAGATGGAAATTAGGGAGTTATGTAACTTATTCTTGTGTGCTATGAAAAAAAATTCAAAATTTCATTGCTACACAGTGTGACAAGTCAAAACCAGAAAAAAAACCCCTATGAAATGCAAAATGTACGTCATTCATTCTTTGCCTAAGTTAATGTAAAAATGAAAAATTCTGAATACAAGTATAGTTAACCTGTGTAATTGCTTATTGAGTTTTAATCCTGAATAATGTATTCTGCTGATCACATAAGGATGCACCAGGTTTCTTCCAACCAGTAAGAGTTTTCTTTGGGAAAACAGCTTAAAAGCACAAGTGGGAACCAAAATGGCTATAGTGCAGGACACCCTGTTTTAATTAATTTTACTGATTTACACCATAGTTAATACTTACTGCTTTTGCAAGAACAACTTGTGGGCCCACTTGGAAATGAAGGTGAGCTCAGGAGGAGCCTGGGCAGTGGGCAGGGAGGTGGTACCCCAGGCTGCAGCACCCACCCCAGCTCACTGCACCTCTGCATGACTTTCTCACTTCCAGAGAAGAGAGCTGGCCAGGACAGAGATCTGCAGCACACACCCAAGGCAGCTTCTGCAGTGGTTGTGAAATCACACTCTGCAGTCCCCCTGTGAAACTGGCCTTTGCTTTTATTAGAAAGGTTTTAAAGTATCCCAAATTGGAATGCAATGCTTAGTTGCTACATTAATTTGAAATAAAAGGGTTTTTATAGCAAAAAACTATGGTTTTCATTTGATTCATCTGTAATAGTTCAATTTTTCTGTTTTCTGTACAGAGAAATAAATCACCATTATGTGCTGATTTCTCTTTATGCTTGTTTATTGTGGTGTAATGGTTTGTTCTTCTTTCAAGTGTCATTAATCCCCAAGAAGTAAATCAGAGTTTCTGAATAAGCTTTTCTTTGTCAGGTTTCACTGGGGTTTAATCCTCGGCATCATTAAAAAGGCTTTTCTTTTTATGGAGGAGCCTTGTTAGGAATTACAGCATGCAGACAGAAAAAGTTCAGACATTGTAGTTGTCGCCTGTTAGAACTTATATTTCTCTTTTCCCTTTCTCCTTCTGCCACATGTAGCTGTCTAGGGCTTGGGGTGAGACACAGTCATAGTGGTTTGGCTGAAAAGGGTGAGCAGAGGAGGAGCTGTGCTATAATCTGGTCTGGAGCTCCTGTCTGACTCTGGCTTTGCCACTCACCTGTGCAGTGGCTTTGGGTGAGTTTCCCAGCATCACCAGCTGGAAATAACCACACGTAGCATTTATTCTTGGGTGGTGTAGTCTCATGTCTCTGTGCAATGGAAAATTTAGGTTTTCGGTGCAGGAAGACTTGCTTCAGAGCTGACAGCAAGACAGAAGAGACTCATTAAAACAAAACAAAACAAAAAACCAAAACAACCCTCAGTAAAACCACTGTGCCAAGAACTGCCACAAATCACATGCTTCTTTACCTGCTCTTCCCAAGCAAAGACTGTAGCACATCAGCCAAGAGGCAAATAATTAAAAACATTTCCAAACTGTGTCCCTGAGAGGTGAAAACAGTGAGGAGTCCTGTTTTATGAATGGTCCCACATGTAGGAGAGGGGGAAAGAGTCTCTTTTCTGTTCCCTTCCCTTTTTCTGGAAATAGCTATCAGAGTGTTGTGGGCTGGTCCCAGATTAATTTCAACAAAATTGAAAAACTGAGGCTGCATGTGGTAGAAGTGGTTTTTCACTCTAGCTGGCTCCAAAGGAAAAGCTCCAGAAGGCCATCAGGCACTTGGACAGGTTTCACACCTTAAAAAGTTGCTGGTGGTAGAGTTCCTGCTCCATTGGAGACATGGGATGCTCTAGTGGCATTTGAGGCAGCAATAAACTCATTCACAGAGGCAGAGGAGTCCACACAGAGAGGACAGCACACATTAAAAGACTTAAGATTTCACAGGAGGAACTGGATTTTTTTGTAGGATTGTGCAAACGTTTTACTTTCTACTTTGTAAAAAGGACTCATGACCTGTACAACCGTTTTTGCAGTTTAGGGCTACTCTGCAGACCTCACAGTGATGCTATACTGCTGTGATTTTCTTTCCGGACTTCCTATTTGTGGCTTTATATCTAAAATTTCCACTTAAATTTAGCTTGATGAAAATATCAATCAACCTTGGTTTGGGAGAGGGGGAGAGCCTTTCTGTTGACTGCAGAGTGATTGAGATGCAAGTTCAGACCCTGAACTTGTCTGGTGTGGATGTGTGAGGTGGATGCAAAATGAATGTATGAGGTGGGCAAAAGGATCTCTGAGGAGAAGAGCTGGATATAAAACGGCATAGATAAAGATATCTTGCAACATCCTCTGATGCAGGAGGGATGTCTTTGTTGCTGGATAGAGTTTGCTATTAGATTTAAAGAATGGTCATTTGCTTTTTGATTGAAACCACTACAAGGGATAAAAAATACACATCTGCTTCGTGCTGTCCTGAAATGTACCCTCCAATCTGCAAAAATAAAAAAAGAGTTGATGACTTTTTGATATGTATTTGATGTTTTATTATAATATATACTATCCACAGAACAACCTTGCTAAAAATCTCCAGAAAATGTAAATGACATGCTATGAATACATAAATGATCCCTAGGCAATAATGTGTGCTGAATAACCTTTGTAACTTAGCAAACTGCCAGATCTGCAGTGAAAATCTGGTAGCTGAATAATGCATTGGGTTTGATGCTGTACCTGGCTCTGGACATGGAAAGCAAGATCAGTCAGCCCTAGCAGTGGGAACACTGTGTGGAGGACACTGGAAAAGGTTCAACCACAGCATCTCAATGCAATTGGAGAGCAAATTTTCACTACAAAATGGTGCTCAGGACAAGCTGATTTGGTCTTCTCCAGTCCCTGCATATGCTTTTCTAAGAGCAAAGCAGCCTTTCAGGACCATTTGTTGAAAGCAGAATGTACCACTGCTGCTAGGCTTGGGGGAAAAGACAAACCATCCTCTTATGATAAGGATTAACACTGCAGCAGGGTCTACCAACACCAGCATGAAAGAACACAACCTAACTGTGTCTTATTTTGGGCTTCTGACTGTTTCTATCACTCTCTATGTCATCAGAGCTGTTTCAGAACATATTTTCAGCTGTATCAGCCACAGTGGATATTTTTAGAAATTCTTTCCTATTATGCCATTCTGCTACTGACTGAAAAAGTGAAAGGATAAGGCCAGCTTTCAAAGGGATACATACTCTGTCTGCTTCAATGAAATCAGTATGGTAGTCTCCACCTACTCTAGCCTGGGGTTGTTTTGTGAATTACGTATCAGAAGAACATAATATCATTACAAGCATTTGAAAATTATTCTCTAAAATCAATGTGCTATTTTCTCTTAAGCTTCTATTTAGCAAAATCTTCCCAACATTTCTTCCCTCTGAAAAAGTTAGTGGCTATTAATTATGAGAGAAATGCATCTGAATTTATTTTCTCCAGTGACATGGATTCATCTGTTCTATGGCTCACATAATTCTGTTTTTACCACAGTGACATTCCAGAGGTTACACCCAAGATAAATTTATCTTGATGTTATTTATCTATGTTATTTATCCACGGAAATACAGGGGTAAGGGGGGGATGAGCAAAATCTGGCTGCTGCTGTGGCTGTGCACACGCTAGAAAATCTGCTGGCAGCAAATATGGCACATGGTGAAAAGTTAGTTGGCCTGATTCTGTCTTTTCCAGAAAGTCAGAGAAACAGAGGTGGCCCTGAATGCCCTGAACCGGCAGTGCCAACCGTGGGCACGTGGGTGGGCATGGCCTGCAGCCGGGCATGGCACAGAGCACCCCTGCCCAGCCCCAGCCATCCTCACTCCTCAGAGTGGCTCATGGACATTCAGCTGCACAGACTCTTCAGCATCTCACAGAGCCAGTCTTGCAGTCAGCTGAGCTGGGTTTGAGTGGAAAAGCAGTGCTCCATAATGTACCTTTGGTGCCACACTAAAGGTCATCTCTCGCTGTTCCCCCTTTATGTGACCCGGCATTGTGAAAGCAGCTGCACTGGGGCTGTGGCCAGACAGGGAGAACCACACCATGTAGCTGTAGGAACAGAAATATCCTCGTGTCCCTCTAATACCCAGGTGTTAACTTCAGAACTGCTCAAGGGTCATATCTTCATCCAGTGAACTGACAAAAATTGCCATCCTGTCTCTGCTTCCCTCAGCAATTGTTCATTGTGGACTTCTTATTTCTTTTCCAGCAGTGGTCTGCAACCTTGCATTGTGCTAACAACACACATCAGATTGATGGCCATGCCACATGGGTGGGGAGCAGGGGTCCCTTAGAGCAGCCACCATCCTCCTCATGGAGATTACAGTCATCAATTCCCATTTTCTGTGAGCATCAACAACATGATTCCTGGCTTTAGGAACATCAGTTGATTCCCAAGGCTGGGCAGGTTTTCATTTGGCAACCATTACTCCACCTCCCCTATCAGTGCTATAAAAAGACATCAGCAGCAGGTAATTTGCTTTGGCTTTACAATATATGAGCCTGAAATTGCATATTTTCCTTCACTACGTCAGATTGCTACCCAGATTGGTACCTTTTGAGACTTTACAGATGCCTTATGGCTTTCAATCCAAAAGCACAGCCATCGTTTTTGCTGGCTAATCAGAATTGTTATTCAATCAGAATTGTTATTCAACACTGGTTTTGGGGAAAAACGAAAAAGCTTCAAACCTTAATTAAACACCATGTGAACAAAGCCTGAAATTTCAGGACCACAGGAGAAGCAGATCCAGGGCAGTAGGCTCACAGCCTTGTTGCTGTTATCCTGCACCCCATCCAGCAGCACTGGTCCCTCCTCCTTCCTTGTCACTCTTCTTGTGTATTCCCCCACACCCTTCCCACTTGCTTGCAGGCTCAGGGTCTCTGTTCATTTGTGGTTCCCATTTCATAGCTGAGCTGGTCTGCAAGCACACATAGTAGGAGCTGCTGCACTTTAATCTCAATTTGAACATCCATTTCTGTCAGGGAAGACTTTTGCCATGGTAGAGGGGATGGGTGGGGATCCTGACAGGGAAAGGGGACACCCTGGAGGAAGCAGCTGGGGACTGTGGAGTTGAGGCTAGTCCCTCCTGAAGCATCAGACCCCACAGGCTGCAGGTACATCTCTGGTGCAGCTGGTAGATCCCTAAGCTGAATAGCTCTGAGCTGAACCTTGAGAGGGCTTTTCAAACACTCATTCTCCAAATGCTTCTAAACAATGCCTGTGATTACTCCAGAACCATGACTATAACACTTGGAGGAGGAAGAAAGGCTTAATAAACCCAAATGTGTTTGTTAGCAGTAATTCACAGCAGGGTCTGTGGCTGAGCATGCCAGCTGCCACAGTCTGCATGGGTTGCATTTAGCCAAGCCTAAAAGCAGGAGGAGTATTGGCTCTGGAGAAACCTACTGCTCCCTCCTATTGTCTAGAGAAATGAATTGCTTTATAGTAATGCCTGGAAATTGTGTGCCAGTCACATGCTAAACAGATAAACAGCAAACAGAGTACAGATTTGTTCAATGAATTTCCAAAGCTTTGTCACTGAGGTGTCATTCTGTTGGAACTCCTATTGCAAAAGGGGCTGATTCCTGTATTCTTCCAGGTGGTGGTTTGTCCCTTCAGGGACTGTGCAGAGCACTATCACATCAGGTGTTGTATTATAACACTTAGTTGTGCAAGTGCTAACTGCAGTACTGGAATAGTGCTTATTTCTTTCCACCATAGTGTGTTCTAGATCCATCAGGAGCTGCAAATGTTCTAAGATAACTGTGGGTTGTTTCTTTCCTTGCTAGTGCTGAGCCTACTGTGTATTTGAGAGATCTGACTGGTGACATGTGGCAGGTGGGTCTCAGACACCACCATAATGTTGTCTAAATGTCCTAACTGAGCTGTGCATTGGAGCATTACATGGCCTGATTCTGGGCTTTCACAGGCTGATTCCCGAAAAAGTTCAGGGAAGGTGTTAACATCATACTTAAATTCTCTGCTGCAGTGTTCATCTACAGCTTTCCACCCAAATACTCTCTCTGTTGGCTCCCAAGTGATTGTTACTTTTGTCCCCTTCTCCAAAGATATGGACTCAGCTCTGTTCTTTAGGACCTCTGAGAGCAGAGGAGTCACTCCATGGACAGCAGGAGTTTTGCATTTCTGACCTCACCCATTTGGGTCACTTCAGTGCTGATGTACCTGCTGTATCACCCACCTTGGCTCCGTTTTCTTGCCCAGCCAGATGCAAACCCTCTACTGTGGCCTCATGTCTTGTTGCTGTGATGTTTAAGTATACCCTATGCCCTGGTGTTTGTTGTATCTCTCTCTAGAGCCCCAAAATTATGCTTAAGTAGTCTGATTTTTGGAGCAGGGAATTTCATGGAACGGAGCAGAATTTGTCCTTGCAAATGAGGGAAAAAACCTCCTACAAAATCAACGGATTTCTGTCAGTATAAAACAAATTTGAGGGGGAAGAATCTCTCTCCTTCCTCTGCATGCCTCCATCTTTTTCCCTGAAGTGTTGTAAACAGCAAAACTGCTTCTGGTAAGCACTGTCCTGGCACTGGAAATGGCTTTCTGTGGCTACTTTCAATTACTGTGGAGATCGATCGGGAATAGCAGCAGTTGTGCAGTGAAGAGTGAATGACATGAAGTTAACTTTCCCTCCCCTGCTGGGATTCATAGTGTACTGTGGCCCTCTTTCCTTCTCTTCTTTATACAAGAGTCATTTCAAGCTTGATTTTTCTTAATTATCAAAAGAGAAGTTACAGATTTTACTGTACTGAAACAACCCCGAACAGTGCTGCCATTCAGAGGTGTGTCTACTCATAATCTACCCTCCAAGCACATTTGGAGGCTCACAGATCCCTTCACCATAATGCATTTTAAGTTCATCTTGTTACCTTTCACACACACACATATATATAAATATCCTTGTGCTGTGGTTGGAGCTGTATGAGGCAGAGGGATGATTGCACGTGCCTTCCCTTAGAGCAATACTGGCCACATGAGATGTCATGCAAAGGAAAGTGGAACAGTCTTAAAAAGCTGGGGAAAAAATTAAAAGCATTAAGAAAGGAATAGGAAACATTTTGTGCAATCTATGTATAAACAAAATGTATACCATTGTAAGTGTCTTTTTTCTTAATTTTTTTAAAGCTTGGACAGCATGATGCCTGCCATGTTAAATTGTTTCCTTTAGAAGTCATTGGCAGTAGCAATTGTATTGAAGTGGCTTTGAAGGCTGGACTGAACAGCGAGATAAATAATAGTTACATTTTTGGTTTGGGCATTATCATATTGCTCTAATTCAGCTTAATGAGTCAATTATCCACTTACAAAAATTAATTACAAAACAGGCTCTAAAAGTGTCCAGGATGGGTTCTGTCAAGCCAGCGTCATGTTGTGGGATGTGATGGATGATGCTGAGCCTCTCTACATCTCTGTGCCTGTAGACTCCTTTCCTTGGGATAGAGGTGGTGAGAGTGGAAAACTTTGGTCTTGGACTGCAGTACCAAACCTTCTGCCAGTCTGTTGTACTTCATGTTCAACTTCACCTTGAGTAAAAGTGGGCTTGGGAACATCAACAACATCTTGGGGAAAAAAAATCTGGGAGGGTTTGAGGCTAATTGAGCTGTAGCACTAGGGGCTCCCTGTCATTCTGGGGTGTTTGGATGCTCACAGAGAGGATTTACTGCAGGGACTCTGATCTGTAAGACATGAACTGCCTGTCTGTTGCAATGGTGCGTCTCTTGTCAAGGGAATGGGATGCAATAGATCAGAGTTAAATTAAAACACATTTCATGTATTTATAAATGAGCAGTGGTATCTGTTTTTCTGCTTTGGTGAACCTGGTACATATGAATGTACAAACCTCAGTCTCTGGTGGTTGGTGTTATTTTAATAGTAAGTAAAAAGCCCAGAGAGCATAAATTGCTTGTGTTTCTTCATGACAAACCTGGATTAATAAACCTGAAAGGAAACACTATATTCAGCAGAATAAAACTTATTCGTGTATTGCCTGTTACTCTTTCAAGATTAACACTGATTGAAGTTGGGGTTGGTTTTTGGTGGGTTTTGGTTTGGTTTGTTTTTCTTCTGATTTGGGAGTTGTTTCTTATTATCAGTAAAAGAAGTTAAGCATTGAATTGATTATTTGAATATTTAAAGGCTGAGTTGTGCATTGCCATGAATGCTATGATCTTTAGAGGCACTGACAGCTTTCCCTCTGGCTGTTAACATGTCTGCTTTATACAACACAAATGTCAACATCACTACTCCTCTAATTAGAGCAGTAGGTCAAACAGTGTCTTTGTCTGTGGAGGAACCCGAGCCATTAGCCATGTTAAGAAGAAGCTCCTTTGTTAAGCTTGATTTATGTTTCTGAGGTTTGTTTTATCCTGTGGCAACCTACAAATGCTGTTTTCAGAGTGGGGCATTTTTGCTGACTGCAGAAAGGGAAATACACAGAAGAGATTGTCCCTCCACTGATTCAGCCTCTGCCTGAGCTGCAAAGCAAACCTTCCCCAGCACCCCCAGCTCGCCACAGGTCTGGCCTGTGTGAGAGAGTTTAGTTTTATTCAAACACAAGAAGTGTAGGCTTCCAGAGAGTTTAAATTATAATAGTACTGTAAGTTGTAGAAGGTTATAAAAGTAGAAAAATATAGTGTTACCCCTTAAAACTGATGCAAAGAAAAATTGCTATTGTCCTTGTTTGGGTTCTCTGCTGGAGGCATCAGTTCGGTTTTGCCTTTCCTGATTTGTTTTTAAATAGGGTTTAACATAATTTCCATAATGATAAATCTTCCATTTTAGATCAAGAAAATAGTGTTGTTTGTCTTGAATATCTGAAAAATATGATTGGTATTTACAGATCATCTCATTTGTTTTTCTGATGTTTTCAATTGCATCTCTTCCAATGCAATATGCATCTCACAAAACTGAAATTGCCTTATGGAAATATATAGCAAAATATTTTAAAATAGACTATGGGTTTAACATTTTTATTTTAATTTTTTAAAAATACTTAAAATTTTATTTAATTATATTTTTAATAAACTGATTTTTATATAACATTTTTTGTCTCTGTGATCTTGGCTTTTAGTGGATAAGTAGTTGGTGAGTCTCCAGTGGAAATTCTCAGATTTCAGAACAGCAGGATTTTTCCTTAGAGTAATTAATAGTCAAATAAGCTAACACTGGCATGAGCTACTGTATATGCTTTAATTCAGCTAGTTGTTTCTCTGGAAGGAGAGTGCCAGCAGTAGAGAGGAGATCACAGCAATCTTTCCTCCTCAGAGACAAGCAAGTTGAAGAACAGTGCCAAGCAGAGATGGACAGTAAATGCTTTGGGTATTGTTTCTTTGTGTTTTGTTCTCGTTAGCATTTGGCACAGCCACTTGTGCTTCCTTTCTCCTGCCCATTTCCCTACAGTGCCATGTGCCACCACACAGACCAGGGTGGTGTGAGTGACTCCTTACAGATGAAATATTCATTTGCCTCTGCCCTCCAGCAAACCTGAAGCACATGGAGAACACAAAGGACAGTATTTCATCATCCCTCCTCTAACCCACCCTGAGCACACAGTGTGCCCACAGCCTTGTGGCACTGGTGGGCATCTCTTGTTTGTCTGGGGCTGCCTCGTCCAGGGAATTGCCTGTAATTGGTCCCTGGGTATGGGCTGGGATATTCTGCTTCCTCCACAAGAGAATGGTGTGGAGGGCTCTGCCTTCTGCCTTCCCACTGCTGCCTGCCAAAAGCACTGCTCAAATTCTTTGCCTCTCCCAGGGTTATCTGGGAAAGGAAACCACCTCCTGAACACCCCTGCAAGGTGCTGAAACATGCTTTTAGCTGGGGGGGGAAGGCTCATCACATTGAATTGGTAGGTGGAAACCTGAAATGGCTGAAAGTGCTTGCAGTGTTGCAAAGAAAAAGGTCTCATTTCTCTTTCTGCTGCACCCCAGCACAGCACTGACATCTCAGGGGAGTTGAAGCTCTGGAGATTTTCCGTGAGTTGGAGGATCTGTGCTTTACTACCATGGCTCTTTGGTTTTTTTACATTTGCTCATTGACTGTCGTTCTGCAGAAAATTAAAGCTGTTCAGTACCCCAGACAGAAGCTGTATTTGCAGATTTATGTTGCCCTTCTCTGAAGAGACAGTGCTGCTTCTGCCAAATTAGCTGCAGCAGATCTATGACCTGGAGGCTGCTCTTCAGTAGGCTGGAATTAAACCATCCAACACACATCCAACATAAACACTGCTCCTGTAATGAAGCTCAGATAGAAGATACCAGGTGCCAAGTCTCTGTTGGATTTTAGTGTTACCTAACATATATTTAGAAATCCCAGTCTTATTGCTGAAAACCAAATGAAACTGAAATAACAGACTTGGGCTTAATTTGTTTTCATTACTGCATCACAGACCTAGGAATTAATGACTTTCAATTAGTTTTTCCACTTCGTATTGAATATAAACTGAAAGACTAAGGCATATGATTTCCTTTTTTCTTCTCCAGAATAGGAATGTCCTTATATGTACACCATAACATTGCAGATGAAAAGAATGAAATAATTTTGACTGTTGTGTGTGCATAAAACAAGTTTAATATGGAGATCATACATAAATATAAGTTTCTTAGTTTGCATAATAATTTGGCTCCTATTGACTCAGTGCAAGTGTTTCCTGAGGGCTATCCTGACTCTTGGTCAAATGGATGCTCTCTGTTCCTCTGAACAAAGGAGGCACAGAGAGGGTCACAGATGGCTACCAAGTTGGCCAGTAGCTTTAGGAATGAGCTGGGGATCTCTGCTCTTTTGGAAACCTGCATCTCCACAGGTTTCACACTGAAGATACGGTGTTAGCCACACTGGCTGTACCCTGGTATTTGCTGGTAACCCTGTTCAGCAGGAAGCATTCCTCTCTCTCCTCAGCCTGCTGGCTCTCACACAGCTCCACGCAGTGTCTCTGAAGGCACACTTCATGGCACACTGTGTTATGCTTTATTATAATGAGCTGGGTGCTCATTAAAGCTTCACGGTTATAAACAGAGCCATAATTTAGCTTGAGGAACACTGTAATATTAGTGTGGCACCTGGAAACTAACCTTGTCTCAAGCTGGGTTATGTCAAAATGTAAGTGAAGGTACTTATTTGTAACAACTGAAGTGGATGATAGAATTGCAAGTGTTTATAAAAAGTAGAGATGAAAAAGCGAAGGAAAATCTAAGATCTGCAAACCCCCTCTCATTCTCTCCAGTCATTCAGCCAGCCCTCTGCTTCCTGGCTCTTTTGTGTCATGGCTGTACAGGGGGACTCTGCCCTCATCCTCTGGTTTCAGAAAGTTTCCATTCCATCCAAAGAGACTCACAAGAGATCTCCAAGAGTTTGCATCACACTCCCTTTTCCTTTGTTCTTTTATGCAACCAACTAAATCAAGAGGCCACTATTAATTGCTCCTGATAAAACCATGGTCTGCCTCCCCTCTTTGGACCTGCAAGTGCTGCTGTGGCAAGGGAGGTACCACACTGCAGGGAAGGTACCACACTGCTTCCAGCCGTGGGCAGAGCTCTGCCCATGGTTTCTGCTGCCCAGGGCAAAGGGGCTCCATCCACTGAACTCCATCTTGCATCATGTCTGAGGCCTAAGACAAACACAGACACATTTATGCATGAGTCTCCTTTTTGGCATCTGACTGAGATCACCCTGTGGTGATGCTAAGTTTGAAAAGACTGATCCCCAAAACTGTATTGAATGTGTGAGAATAGAATAGAATAGAATAGAATAGAATAGAATAGAATAGAATAGAATAGAATAGAATAGAATAGAATAATAGAATGAAATACACCAGTAAAATGGAACTTGAAACAAGCCCCTATCTTTTCTGAACCTTATGCTCATCCAGAGGCTTTTTTAGTTGACCCAGCACCAGCTAACAAAGCAAGTGTGGTACTGATGTAGCAGGGAGTGTTGGGTCCCAGAGCCAGTTTGGTGAGTGTGGATGTGCATGCTGCTGAGTGAGAAGTATTCTGCCTGTTTTCTGGAGGAGTTCTATTAAAAACTGCAGTGCCTTGAGACTCCAAAATCAGAGCTGGGCACTGAGCATGGCAACAGTGTGCACCGTGCCTCAGGCATGGCACAGACCAAGAGAGCCTGCATAGAAAACAAGATACAGAAAACCTCTTTATCATCATATTTTATTCTTATTCTCATTTTTAAAACGGTGTGAACCTAACTCTAAGTGGCATGGAAGTGAAAGACTGAGAAGAATGAGGTATCTGGCTGTGCTGGCACACCAATTCTTAGTTCTTGCTTTATTCTATTTTCTCTTTTCTCTTATTCTGGGGCAGGTGGGATGAGTACTGAAGAGCAAAACACTTCTATGCAGAAAAGATATGGGAAGGGATGGAAAACCAAGCAAATGATAAAGAGTCCACTAGCTATGTAACACCAAGCTGAGAGCTGGAAACCATTCCCTGTATAGGGCACTGTGCCATCAGAGTGAGGCAGGGAAGTTCTGTTTTCACTTGCCATGTAATTCAGGAGAGCGTTCCCTAAATCCACGGCCTGATTTCCAGCTGTGGTTGTATTCTCAAGTGTATATAAGGACCATGGTCTTGGTGTTAGAAGCCAGTAAGCCCAAGCAGAAAGAGATGAGACAGGCAACAAAGGCAGAAATATTGAAGAAGAAAGGTTCATGGCACAAAATGCAGTTAGTTCTAAGGAAAATGGTTCTTTGATGCTTATGCTCCCTAACCTAGTTCCAGTGCCCTTCATGGGAACATGAGCAGGATTTGATTGGGGCTCTTGGAGTTCAGTACTTTAACCACTAAGCTGCATCTGCCTAAACTGAGTGTGCAGCCTAAGAGACAATTGAGAGCTTTGCCTGGTTTCTGTTCTGTTTGCACTTGGGGGAGTTGCTTTCAGCAGACTAAATAACGCTGCAACATTGCTCAGCTGATAACACACCAGTTATAAAGTTCACTGTGAGGGATTTTTCTGTGAATTGACTGAAGGTTTCTGTATCAGTTTTAATTTTGATAAGCCCTTTGGGGCCTAGAGAGAAGCCAGGGCATGATGTAGGGCAAGACATCCAAGTCTATGGCAATTTATTAAATCTTTCAAAACTCTTGTGTTGCTTTTGGGTTTTTTTAATAATTAAATCATAATGTGGCTTTGAATGCTGCTTTCCATTCTTGTTGGGGCTGAGAAATGATGGTTGATGCACTTTAATTTGCCTTTTGATCCCACTTGGCTGTGATTGTTAGCATTACTGTTGAGGCTGGGCTTCCTTAACACTGGCCCAATGGAAGATGCACTACAGGTATTATCTTACTCCCCAGAAATCCTCCATGACCTTAACCTCAGTCCTGAATTTGTCATCTTGGGAGATGGTGGAGCTGTAGAAGGTTCAGAAAGCCATTAGAAGGAACAGCAAGCTGAGTTACTACTGAAACTTTCCCCATTGTCTGTATCCTTTCTCTTACCTGACCTTTCTGTAATTTGTTGTGAGTGATTTTAATTTATCTTTTTAATTTTTTCCCCAAAACATGGTATCAGGAATGCAAAAGGACAGTTTAAAAGATTTCAGTCCTGTTATAATAAACCCAGGGCATTATTATGAAAAGCACGTCTTGACTGAGACAGAGGCTGTTGAACACTCCCACTCTGTGTAATGGCTCAAGGGCTAAACTTTTATGTTCAGCTTTGGATGGAAGGGTTATCTTTTGACAAGTCTGAAGTGCTGACAAAACCCCTACATGTTTTAGACAGTGAAAAAAATGCCAGACGACTAGAAAGTTGTACTTCTGGAAAAAGTCTGTAATTCTGATGCTGATTTTGAAAGGAACTGTGCATGCCATTGTGGAGGGTTTGGTGGTCATGAGATGGACGAACTGGTGAGGGTACCAGTGGAGGTGAGCAGCGATTCTTTGGGAAACCCTCCCTACCAACCTGTCTTTGGTTTGCTCTTCTAAGAAAATAAAGTTTATGCAGTTGGTTCACCTCTCTGTCTGCCCATCCTCTTCCTTCTCTCTACCACCTTCCCAGCAGCTGACCAGCAGATTCAGAAGTGTCAGCCTAGTTTGACAGAGGAATGAAAGTCACTGGTTTATGACACTCACCAAGTGGATGGAGAGGAGAGGGACTCAGTCTGGTGCCCTTTGTGAGGTAAAGGCAGGACACAGTCAGGTTGAGCAGCAATTTGCTGCCAGCTTGCATGTGTTTAGTAGATGCCCAACTCCTGAGAAGTGGCACTTTATGGTGTCCCTGCATGGTGATGGGAGAGTCACAGAGGTCATAACACAGCCAAGAAAATAAGTTTGGATGACATAAGGGGGGAATCCTGCTAGGAGAAAAAGGATAAAAATCATGGTAAAGCAAGAATACTTCTGCCATTATTTGACAATCATTGTGCACTAACAAGTCCGGTGCACAAATGTGTTCAGGGATCCTGTTTCAGTTTTGGCACTCAGAAAATCTTTTTATCTGCCAGGCAATGGGAAAAATCTTTGCTGATAAATAATCAAAGGAGGGAAAGGGGGAAAAGAAGAAGCTGCCAGGATAATTTTTGTTTTAATAAGTATTGTCAGTAGTTTTGGATGAAGGATTTGTGTACTACACATCTCCATTTGCTGGTTGTCCTTGTGTTTATTTTTACTAGAATAATCTGAAAATTATTCTTCTTGTGAAGTTTAGGAGACATCCTCCCACCTTCCTGATTGCCACAATACAGATTTTTGAGTAGAGTTTATTGACATTTGGTGCTGTTTTATGAGTATTGACATTTGGCACCACCTTGAAGAGGGTTTCACCTTTTCCATGATGGAACACTTCAAACAGTCAGATCTGCAATGTTCACTTTTTATCAGAATGAAGATACTTAATCTAAATCAACACTACGACTCAGTTGTGCAGCTTATTGTTTGGGCCCAGCAATGATTTGTTATTCTTCCCAGCCAAAGTATATCTGCAAATATTGGGGCCACATTCGTTGTCCATCACTGCAAACACTGGTTTTAAGATGGGGCTTCAACAGACCAGTATAATTTACCTTGTTCTACTGCCTGGCTGATGACACAGATGATATGAAAGACAAGTTTCTGCTGCATCTGGAATGGCTAATTGCTGATAGGAATTTTGCCACCAACTTCAGCAAGGATAAAGCAAGTATTGATTCATGCAAAACTACCTCGGTATCCTGTTAAATGCTATAAGGGATTATTCTAAGACATGAAAAAATGTGGAAGGAAAATGGATGCTTTACTGTTGTCAAAGGAGAGAGCTTCCCTGCATGTGTGCACCACGTTGTGTTACATGGCAGTGAAAGGTGTGGTGAGTTGACATGAAAAACTGCTGACTGTGCCCATTCCACCTTCAGGGATCCTTCTGCAAGTTAAAGTCTCCCTGTCCCTGTAAGTCAGCTATTATTTCCAACCTATCATATTCCAAGAAACATAAATATCAGAAACAAGGCTAGAAACAAGGCCAAGCATTCTTCACCTCAGTGTGAACCTAGCCTTCTAGACCCTGCACAACCTTCACTTTCAGCCCTAACTTTTTAGGGATGGGGTTACTGTCTTGAAAAGTGCTTTCCCAATGAATATCAAATTATATGACCTGAACATCAGACAGGCATGTGCCTTTAGAGAACTGCAAGTGATAAAATACAGTTATGTGTGATTTCTGATCAGTTTTTGGTCGGTTGCTTCCCCTCCAGTCTCTTAAGCTGTGCTTACATGCCTTTCTTTACTGCAGCATCCCTTACATCAGAAAACCTCTCCTTACCTTCACACCTGCTAGGCTGTGCCTCACCCACCCATGTGCCTCTGAAAGGCTTGTGACAGAGCCCCTTCCACAGGCTTGGGTGCCAACAACATTTGATAGGGGTGTCTCCTGATAAAAGTTCAGTAAACTGAACTGTTTAGTATATCTGTTCAGTAAAACATGATGCTTGAATTGCATTTCTTAATGGTGGACAGCATTAAATAGCTAAGGTAAGTACCAGAATTGAGGCAGTGCTACTTTTGAGTGAGAAGCTCCTAGTCTTCCTTTGGGACTATTGTGAAGTTGGTATTTCTTGTTTGAAATACAAACCCCAGAAATTTACATGACCACCCCATAAATCAAAAAATAATGTAGGCAGTTGAAAGGACCACTGCCAACAGCTGCTAAAACCACTCATCATGTTTACTAAAGTTTAAGGAAAAATGCAAGCTGAAGGTGAAAATACGTCAGCTGTGGAGCAATGTTGGGGGATAGCATATGCTTGCTGACATAAATATGAGAATGTTTTTCAACTGATACCCCAAGTAAGTTTATATTTACACTCAGACCATGTCTAATGGCTCTTTAGATCAAGGGCATTGCTAAGCTTTGACATAAAAAAGTTATGTGGAAAAGCTAAGTACACCCCTTAACATCTGCAGGACAGAAGAGGGTTTGCTACACTGTAAATCTCAGCTTCTGGAAAAGAAAGGAGATGGTGTGCCTCAGCTGAGGTACTGGTGGGAACAGCAGATGTTCTTTGCCTGCTGCTGGTTCTACCTGTAGGTACAGAGGTGTCTTCTGCCTGCAGCAGGGAGATGCCCATGCTGGTGGCTGCAGTGAGACTGCTGACATGGAGCCTTAGATGATGCAGCCCTTGGTACCACCAGCTGCCATGAAACAATGTGAAAATGTTTGTTTAATAAGGACTGTAAAATGTCCCCGACACTCAGGACTCTTAAGTACTTTCATAATTTCAGGGGAACTTTTCCTGGCAGACTTTGATCATATTAAATTGATTTCCCATGATATCATAATGCTCCATTTGTTATAAATGTGCTGATTTGCGGATGTGCAATTAGCTGACTCAAGTAAAAAAGCATTATAGATACCCTGTGTATGAAGTGGCAGTTTATTTCTCTCCATATGGTCTATAACTTGTTCCATGCTGCTTACCGTGGGGTCTGGGCTTACTGCCCACTGCTCATCACAGTTTATAGAGAGGAAAATTGAAGGCAGCCACGGAGTTAATTCTTGGCAATACAGTTATTTCCTTAAGGCAATACCTAAGCTGTTTGCATCAGCCAAAACATCCCCTTGGAAGCAGGTGAGTCCTGGCTGTTCCCTCTGCGGAGTGAGAGTGAGATGAAATCATCTGAGCAAAGGGCACTGCATGGCTTGAGAGCCAGGGGCTTCCCAGAAGGAAAAAATAGGGCTTCCCAAATCCTGCATAACTTGTGGCCTTTAAAAGATATTTTTGCCATGTGTTTATTTATCGCTGCTTGAAAGGATCTATACAAAGGGCTGAATCTAGTCCCTCTTAAGTCCATGGAAAGACTTTCTTGGACCTCAGCAGTGATGGGATTGCATCCTAAATTAATATCCCCAAAAAGTCTAATTTGTAAAATATGCCCAGTACAGGATTGTTTTGCTGTCAAAGTGGCAGCTGGCACCTCTCCTCACTGCACACTTTTAACTCTTCTAATAGTAAATAAGTATATTTTACTCTCCTGTCTGGTTTCTCTCTTGCTCCTTTCAAATGAGTGGGGAGCATGGGAAAAAAGTGATTTGAGAGAGCAAGAGCATATATTAACATACAGGGTTAAACTTTCTGAGGACAAGGAATTTTTTTGCCTCATCAGCATGTTTAACAGTTGCAAATCTCACTGTATGAGGAAATGTCTTACATTCAAAGACTATCAACAGCTGTGAAATTAGATTTACAAATCTGAATATATAACTGCATATTTTATATGCTGTTGCATATCATTTGTGAATATATTCATGAAACTGTCTTGTAGTTTATGAAATTTGAGTGTACCGTTTCAGTGGGAACTTCCAGATTTCTTAATCATGAAATCGTTAAATGAAAGACTTGCCATATGCAAATTTTGAAATTTGTGCAATATAACATGTTGCCTTTTGAGGATAACACAGAACTAAACCCAACAGATATATAAGTATAAATAGCTATTTGGAAGGTCTGAAACATGCTTATTAAGAAAAAAATATTTTAATCATGTCTACCTTCAAATAACTCTTAGGTGGGTACAGTTTTATATTATGATTGTGATTCTTATTTTTAAATAGTATAAGCAACACATTCTACAGTGCCTCATTCCATTCTTAAAAATAGCCTGGATTCTGTGTTTGGAGATGAGTCATTTTGAGGCTAAGGCAGTCACCTTTCTGGTTCAGCCTATAGCTCTAAGGATTGAAAATACATAACATTATTGTCTTATACAAATCACGATTCATCTGGTAATGAAACTCTGCAAAAGAAGGCAAATACAAGACTTGGGAGTCCTTGGAACATGAAAGCCGAGTACATGGCCAGCAGACGTGCTGCTTGGAAACCTATGGGAATATTCACTTAATTGCAACTAAAGCCTCACTTCTGTGTTTAGGAATCCTGATCTGCTCACACAGATCTCAACACATGACTGAAATAATCTGTTTATCCAGCATATGGTTCTTTGTGAGGACTGGATAGAAGTCAGCTACTCGGTTATTCTTATGTGTCATTTATCACAGAGTGCTGTGTCCTTCTAAGTGCTCCCTTTCTAGTCCAGGGCCATGGAGGCATTTTAGCAATGCAAAGAGGTGATTAGAGGCACTTCTGCAGGAATGTATGCTGTGGTGCTTAGTGAAATTAATTTGGCTTATGACAGGGGCATGGAAAGGCAGCCCTGGGCTTTGTCCTATTCACTGTCACTATTTCCTAGGGTGACATTGGATGTGTCAGTAGTGACCTGCCCTTTGCTGTGCTTTCAGCATGCATGGTGCTAAAAGGAGGGAGGAGGCTGGGAGTTTCCAGGTGTGCTCAAAGGTGTTTGTTCAGGAGAACCAAATCTTTAAAACCAGAGTTTTCTAGCTGATACCATTGCAGCTGATACTTGTGTGTAAGGAGAGTTATATCTGCTTGATTTAACAGGGAAACGATTCTACCTCATAAGTGCTGTCTCCTTCTCCCCAAATCAGTGACCATATCTATCTCAGACACATGACATCAGAGAAATGAAAAGGCTCCTCAGATCTTTGCTTAGTCCATCATCCTGTATCCTTCTGCCTAGAACGGTGGAGCAAACATGTCTGATCTGAGCCATTAGTGATTTCTGTCTGTACTTGGAGATGCATTTTTCAGGTTATGTCCTTTTCTAATACATGCAGAACAGGTGATTTACTCTACAATTGTAGTCTAAGCAGTGTGTGAGCTACACAGAGGAGCTGCCACTTGATCTGAAATCATGTAACATTTTAAATTCATGAAGAGCGGGATTTTTTGAACAAAACAAGGTAGTGCCCAACATCCACACAGATCTCAAAGCAGAAAGATGTAGTGTCAGGAAAATGCAGCCAAATTGAAATCCCAAGAAAGTGATAATAAAATGCTTCATTAAACAAAAATACATAAAAAGAGGGAGGAAAAAAAATCACTACAGAAAAAGCTGTGCTTAAATGTCAGTGAGAACTTTAATTCTTGTTGGCTTTTAAGCTCCCCCCATCAGAAAACTGAAACTCTTCAGTCATACAGAGATTTTCTGCAGAGGAACTGGAAGCAGCAACTGAACAGGCAATGTACTACCAACTGTGAGAGCAGCCAGATTTGGACACCCATGTTTTCACTAGGTGCCATTTCAGCAGTAGTTTCTGTAGGTCTTTCAGTTGGACCATGAAAGTCATCTCTTGTAACAGGAAAATCAGTGAAGGTGAAAAGCGCTCTGCTCCCCTGCTTACGTGGAGCGGCATTTGCAGCCCTTGCTCCCCAGCAGAAACTGCACTGAAGGGTTTGTTGGTGTGCCTTGCCAAATTCAGCCTATTTCTTACACATCTCTCTTTTTGCTATATTAAACAGGGATATAAGGTTTTACAAATGTCTGCTGCACTCTGAAAGCACTGCAAGGATGTCAGGAATTGTGTGATCTCCCGAGGGCTGGTCTCCTCAGGGCCCTGCAGGTTTTGCTCTCATTAGTGAAGACTTCAGAGCCTCTGGTGCTGACTCCCAGAGAAAGTCTGTGTGCCTCCATGGTAAAACCATGGCTTCTGACTGTGTTTGCAGCAGTTCTTCAGGAGCTGAGAAGCTCTGCAGTTTGTGGGGTGAGTTGGGAAGTTACCTGGTGTCTGCACTCTGCGTCCTCTGCTCCAGGTCAAGTTGGGCAGATGTGCAAAAGGCATCTAAGTAGGTGAGAGAGAGAAAATTTGCACTGTGCTGTGCCAGTTAAAGTTTTGGGCTGGAGCTGGACCTCAGCAGGATGCCAGGTTGGCTGCCAGGAGGTGCAGGGCCCTCAGTACCACTGGGGCCCCTGGGTTTGGTTCTGCATTGTGTAAACGCCTGTGCCATAAATGAATAACAGCAATTCTTTTTTCTGGGTCTGAGCTTTATTTGCTTTTGCTTTTTCTTGGACAGAGAACACGTGCCTTGAGAAAATGCACGAGAACTTTTTAATATCCATGCCTCCAATGAGGCAACAACAGCACATCTAATCTTAATCTATATTGTTTGTACTTTTGCTCGGTAAAGCAGCTATAAGAAATAATACATTTCTTCTTTAAAGTCCCTTCCCCGCCCCTGCTGTATAAGTGTTACTTCCTGCCCTCCTGCTCTCTCAATAGCACTTCCCTTTCCTGTTTTGGTTATAAGCTTTCATAGAGACTCTTGGCTTGTCTCCCTGCCAAATTTCTCTTCTGCTCAGGTGAAATAGACTATTTGGATCTGAGCACTCGTGCCAGCTTTGAGCGTATACCTCTGTGGGATTGCCTGCCCAGGTCCTCCTCCATGGCAGGCATGTAAGTATCTGGGGACTGTGCCTGTGGGCAGGGAATTCTTTGGCCAGAATTAATGTGGCTGGATGTGAAGGAGAGCACCTATTGTGATAAACACAGAAGGTTTGTGTTTTGGTTATAGCCTGGTAGGATAATTTATAACTGTATAAAATGGTAATTAAGCTTTTATGGCAATGCTACATTAATATGCATCCCCTGGTAGTGAGGGAGAAGCTGACTTGATGAAGTGAGTGTTTCTTCATTCCTGATCTGCCTCCATCAGCTCGAGGGGAATTGTCACAGGTTTATTTACATTTCTTCTGGGATTGAAGGGCAACTAAGGCAAAGTGATGCCAGCTTTAATGAAAGATCTTTATGTTGATTTCCTCTATTCACTTACAAGTCTGCCTTTCCTGGTCATTAGTTACGATTATGATCTTTCAAAGCCTTTTTTTAAGGTATTGTTCTCCTGAAGTACAGATATGGTTGGCCCATGATTGAGAACCCTCAGTCATGTATTTTCACTTGACAGTTGAGTTTCGGGTTTTGCATAATTCATATTTTACAAGATTAGGTACTTCTTGCTTTTATTTCTGTAATTTAAGGGGGAAGGGAAGTAGTTTATATTAATAGCAACCTGATCCAGTCGAGTTGCTTTTTTACTGTTTTTGTCTAATTGAGTTCCTGGTGTTTCTCCAGGCCATTTACTTGACTCATTTTTAGGAACTTCTAAGCATTTACTTGATATTTACTTTTAGGAACTCGGAAAGTGTATCTTCAAGGTGGTATGTAAAATCTAAAAGTGAACCCCACTTCACAGAAAGAAATTTTACATGATTCAAAGCATTAATGGAGCAGTGAAGTTCCTCCATTAGGAGACTCCATTAGCTGTCAGTTGTTGGAACTTGGAAGGAAAAGTTTCCTGGAGCATAGGCTGGCAGCAATGCCCAGCAGCAATGGCACTTCTCTTAATCACCACTTCCTCAGTGAGGTGCCTTTTGCAAAGCAGATGTCTTTAAGCATTTCTTAACATGCAAGAGTTGAGATGTTGGTAACTGGAGTTCCCCTTAGAGTCATTTGAATTCTCACACTTCAGTTTGCAAAACCTACCAGAAGAGGGATGGGTTAAAATTAACAATACTGCATGGTTTAAAAATCTCAGCAACATAAACTAGGCAGATGTGCCAGCTTACCAGGGCATCAATCTGTGGCCTCTCTGCTAGCCCCAAATCTCCACTGACTGGCAGATGTGCTATTTAAGTGCTGTGGCAGACACCGAGAGGTCAGGGCTCTCCTGGCTTTGGCTGGCAGTGCTGAGGGCTGAGCTGTTCTGGGCTGACACTCAGACCCAGGTGAAATATCTGTTCCGCTGCAGTCGTGTTTTGCATACTGCATGATTTCTTGTATTTCTACTCACTTTTCCCATGCTCAGGGTCATTGAGGGGTGACAGAAGGTTATGCAAGTTTCTCTGGTCACGCCAGGATTGTGTGCGTGTTCCCAAATTTAGCAACTCATCTGCCAAAGTCCTGGCTTAGTGTGCGACCTGGGTGCCTCATAAACGGTCTCTTCTCTGGTTTCCAGCTGATATCTCTGCTCTGGGTATCTGCAGCAGATACTGGACAAGGCAGTTCCCACTGCGTATGCCAATGTAGTAAGGGAGAATTCAAAATTATTGTGTTATTCCAAACAGAAAGTAACTTTTGAATATTCTTCCTTATGGAGGTGAACTGGTGTTCATCTTACTCTTGATAGCACTGTAAGTACCAGTATTTCCATTTCCTGCTCTGTAAAATATGTATTTGTCTTGCAGGTGTGTCATGACTTTATTTAATCAGTCCTTTTGAGAGCTGCTTATGAAGGAGGATTCATATTTTTTCTATTTTCTTGTAGTTATTTAATATTAAACTGTTTAGATGATAGAGTTTAACAGTGGAGAAAGATGGTGGCCGGGCACCTTCAGCAGATGCTCAGTGCAAAAGGCTCATCTCCTGCTGGCAGTGCAGATAAACTCCAGCACCAAAAGATCTGCAAGGTGAATGTGCAAGCTTGAGCAGGAGACCAAAAAACAGCAGTTTCTCTGGGAACTAGGCTTCACTTCAGGCTGACTGGAGCAAGGGCAACACTGTTGGATAGGTCTCTCTGCACAGGCAGGCAACCAGGAGCACGTGCAAATTGAGAGCTTCTGACCCTGGGTCCATGGATTGGTTTTTCAGGAAATGCCAGGAAATGGAGCTCAGAAAACAACTGGAGGTAGTCTTTGTGGCACCTCCATATTATGTATGAGAGTGTGACTGCTACTATTTAAATATCTCCTATAAAACAGTCAAGCATCTGTATGTCACTGAGGACTAAAAGCGCCTTTCTGGATATAAAGCCCCCATGGGGCTGCCCTTTGGTGTCATCAAGCAGCTAAATGCTGTATTTTCACTCTGAGGTCTTGCTGCATTGCTCAAGGAAGTTCTTCAGGGCTCTGGGACAAAGGTGAACGATGGTGACACCAGCTGTGCTGTAACTTTGGTTGTAGAGGGAAGTAGACTTTGAAACAGGGGGTCCCAGGAATCACAAGTATAACTGGCATTGTGCTGGAGAAATGAGGCTCCCAAGGAGAAGTGAGGTCCTGAGCAGAGCTGGTGGTGCATCTCTGGTGGGAAGGCTGGAGAGCCACTGCACTACAGCAGCTTTATCTGTAATGAGCTCAGATCTCAGCTATGGTCTCTATGTAAGCCCAAATGACCTGACTGTCTTGTGTTCAGAGGGTCTCTCAGGTTTTTTGTTCTCTAAATCCAGTGGTCAGAGAGAAATGTCCATTGTTTCAGGTTACTACTGAAGCACTTTCTCTGCATCCCAGGCATTATTATATTTATTGAAGTGAAAGCTATTAAAATGTTTAGCAAATTAGTATATTAGTGTTTGAAGTACGCTTTAAAATGCTGCAGGAATATGACTTGTAGCTTGCTAATTCTGAGGTTAACACAGATCTGTACTGCCCGGATCACAGATCTCTGTGTACAGGATTTTGGATGTACATAGCTGTTTAAGCTGACATTGAGAGTATTCCGTCAGCCTCTTAAATCAGCATCAGCAATTTCTTGCATGTCACGTTTAACCACACAAGTGTGACTTCCTGTGGCAGACTCAGTGGACAAGCAGAGTCAGATGTGCTAAATGACTTCTGCATTATCTCCCATATTCTCTGGGCTAAGGCTTTATTCTCAATTAAGGCAAGCCTAGGGCTAAGTAATATCAACAATTTCTCACACCAATAAGAGTGATTAGACCAGTCTAAAATAATTTTAATTATTAATAATATAAATATTGAGGGGAGATTATGGGAGCTGGAAATGAAAAATAAGGTAAATGTTTGTATAAATAACTGTTTGCCTTTTCTATGAATACAAGAAAAGAGTATCTTTGAAGGTCAAAGAATCATGAGCAGCTTGAAACAATGTCGATCTGTAGTAGGTTCAAAGCATGAGATCTTGATTTCTGTCAGGGAGCTTTCAGAGGGAAAAAGCTTATGCTAAGGGAGTGTCTGTCCCAAGGACACAGCTGTGTCTGGAAATATGAAGGATAGTGGAAGTGTCCAGGTCCACCTGGCATGCTGGAGTAAAGCCCACAGAATTAGGTGTTTGGTCCCAAAGTTAGCTAGTTGTGGATATTTGTTACACCTTCTGTGAGCATGATTTGGTGACCCTCCAAAAGCTGTATGATCTTGTCCTAGCTCTAGGAGAAAGTATTTTAAACCTCTCCCATTGCCTCAGAGGTGTGACCTCTGGGTGGTTTGGTGCTGGACAGGGGGTCCAGGGTAGGACTGGGATAACCCTGTGCCATGACAGGCTCTGCCAGGGCTGCTGGTCAGAGGTGGCTCAGTCACTCAGTACCAAGCTCTGCAAAAGTTTTATTCATAAGAGGATAACCATGTAAGTAGAGAAAACAGGTCAGTGAAGGAGCACTGTGCAGCTTGGCCACTCGCCTTTTCCTCAGTCTGGAATGAGAGGGGAAAGCCTTAGGGACCCTTCAGAGCCAGACTCTCCTCCAAACATTATGGTTTGCTCTCTTTTTCCTGTTTATTCTCTGTGACAGGTCTTTTGTGGTTCCAGTCTGAGCTTTTTGCTTGTGTATTTGGATAACCCACTGGGCTAGGTCATGTCAAGCCATCACATTGTCATGTGATAATTCACAAAAAATACAGGTATTTCCCCAAGATTCCTGGTGTTATCTATTCCATACTCATTTGTGGCTCTTTTTTGGCTATAGATCTTGGTAATCATGTGCTTACTAAAAGCCAGGAAGAAAGGACTGCATTTTTCAGCTTCTGAACAGATGGAAGAGGAGAGGAGTTATTCCAGGACAAAGGCACCTTCCCTGCAGCACTGTCTCAAAGTGGCTGCCCACTCTCACCAGGGCTGGGCAAGAAAGGCCAATGCTGACCCTTTCAAGAAGGGTTAAATCCAGTTTAACCAATCTGCTGATTTTTGAAGATGAATCTTACACAGAAGAGATGGATGAGAGTGGGTCAAAATGTGTCACACAGAATGAAACAAACAGTATTATCCGCAAACTTTTTTTCTTAATTTACAGTTTTGTAGTATTGAAACAATATTCTATACATCTCAATTATGAACACTTGATTTTAAGTATCACCTTTGAACAAAACTAAGCAGACTTTCTTTACCTTCAGGCAAACAAATGGTACTAGTGCAGAGGTTTGCTATCCCACAGATGTAATGCTTTCAGAATAAACAGGGGTGAATATAAGGATTTGGTGTCCCTAGGAAGAACCCCCTCCCCTCCACATTTAAATAAGATGTCTTTAATCTGCCCCGTAGTAAAGTGTAGCAAATTGGAGTAGATGTTGTGCACAAACCTGAACAATTTTGTAATTAAGACCTCTCTATGATTCAATTTTTATATATTTTTATGCATAATTACCTACAGTGGGAACTCAGGTGGATGAGTCTGACTGCATGTTAATGTAAAATAAAATATCAGTAGGAGAATTCCTAATATTTGACGTGTATGAAATTTCATGGACCTCCATCAAATACCAAATTTTCAGTAACTTTTGTGTATTAGGAAAATAAAGCAAGTTCTAGAAGTGTGCAAGCATAGTTTTGCATATAAATACTAATATATGACAAACTCTTATCACGGAGAAGGAATGTGGCTTCTCAGAATTGTGTTACTAAGCCCCACATTTATTACCTGTCACAAGTAGTTGACATAAGTATCAATGATATATGGTTCTAAAAATAACCAAAAATTTTGCTGAACCTTTGTGAAACCACTGGTGCTTGATTTGTGTTTAAAAGAATGCACAGAGATTAACACAGAGATTCTCAGTGAGCTTTATAAAGGGAACATTCTCTGGGCTGTTTGCAGAGAAGCTTCTTAAAGCAGCAGTGGGACAGTTGTGCCTTTTATGCATAGGAAGAGTAGAAAGTCTTCAGGATGAAGAGTTACACCTCAATTTAGGGTGAGACAGCAAGATAGCAAAGTGTCCCTGGAGGCATTTTGGATGTTGAAAGATTGATGAAGTGCTTTGCAGGAAAGGATTCCCCTGGTGTGATGTTTTATGTTCTTTTCTGTTATTTCACTGGAGGCCAGATAACAGGCTCAATCCTGTTTCCATTTAAATGAATGATGAAAAACTTCCATTGACTGCAGGAGAGCAGGGATCGAGCTTGATGTGTTGTTGCTTTATGTCTCAGTAACAATTGGTTGCCATGCATCAAGCGCTGCTCCTGAGCTCTGCATCTGTGTTTCAGGCACAGGGCAGTAGCAGGGCCTTTGCTGCTGATTTTGGTGGCAGCAAAGCCTGAAGGCAAAGTTGCTGTATCTACTGGGACCTGGGTATGGCATTGTGAGTAATGCTGTGCTAAGGCCCTCATGTCTGGATGGTTAGGTGTATTCCCTTTGTTGTAAGGATAATTTAATTAATTTTGGCTAGTTTAGCAGCTCGTGATAATTGTGGATTCCAAAATTCTTCTGAAATGGAGACAGTATTGAGTTTTAGGCTTGCTATGATGAAGCCAGTGATGTGCTCTTGCTCACTTTAGTGTACAGCTGGACTTGTAGTGCTTGGCAAGGCTGGAGGAGAAGGACATGGTGTCACACTGGCTGAGTGTGACTCCCCCAGGAACAACATTTTCCTGGAGCCCAGGCTCACTGGGCAGGGCATTGCCTAGGCAGCTGCTGCTCCCCCCACCTCTGGAGCTGGAGGTGGCACAAGACACCTGCTAGCAAAGGCAGGTGGCCACCATCCAACTACAAGACTGCACTGGGGATTATTTTTAGCCTTTCCACTTCCATATGACAAAGGCAATCCAGTGTACCTGCTGTTTTGCTGGTATATTTCTCTCCCGTTCTCCCCTCTGTGAATCCAAGGCAGGCTGAGTGTCCCCCAGCAGGTCTGGAGGATGCAGGCAATGCTGCCACTGCTGCCAGGCTGCAGCTCCTGCAGCAGTTGGAGGATTAGGCAGGCTGGAAGGAGCTCAAATCCCTCAGCTGCTCGTGTCAGATATGGAGGAGCTGCCACAAGACATTAGCTTACCTTAAAAAACAGGAGGGAAAGGTGTTTGCTGGGTAAGTACATCAGCAAAGGCGCAGCTGTTCGCCAGGCGTCTTGTAAAGCAATAGCAACTGGTGGATGAGGTGGATTTTGTGATTTCTGAACAATATAAATAAAATAATGTTTCGTCCCTCTGATCTGAGTGTATTGCTCTGGTAAGAGAATTGAGCTGTTTCTATGATACATAATAAAAATACAATTTATTCTGAATTTTCCTGCCTTGTTCTTTATAGAGATGTCTGCTGGCATCATTGCTGCCTCTGTAAATGCTGTGAGGACTTTCCAGGCTCTTACTCACAGCCTGGAGGAGGTCTGTGGGCTACCTGGAGGCTATGCAAAGTGATTGACAAAACAAGCCAGAGTCAGTAGGCTTTAGTGTACCATGGGGGATACATCTGCCTTGGAAATCTTTTTGAGACCCACAGATCAGAAAAGATTGAAAATTGCTGCTGTAATCAACCCAGATCCTCTTAATACTTGAAGTAACGTGCTCCCTTTCATTAAAATGATGACAGTGATGGGGTCAGGCAGGTTTGGGTGTGCAGCAGTTGGTATAATTTACAAGTGGTGTAATTTGGCACAGTGGCAGTTGCAGCAGTATGGTTTAGCATCACCCAGGAGCTTCTCCTTTATTTGTGTGTGTGTGTGTGTGTGTGTGCGCGTGCTAGGGAGGCAAACTCAAACAAAGAGGGAGGAAAAGGATTTGTGTGCAAAGAGGATTAACCTCTTGCTATTGCATTGTCGAAAATTATTTAATATGGCTTGGGCTGAGGAAGGAAGTCATATATACCTATATATAGGTCTAAAGCTAACAGGACAATCATGAACTTCAAGTTTTTGCAGGACATAGATCTCAACAGTTTCATTTAGATGCACAAACTGAATCATAAATGCATAATGTGCACTATTTGCTTGTTGAAAATCCCTGTTACATTTAAAGATCTCAGATCTCCAAAATTTGCAGGATTCATTTTTTTCTTCAACTTGTATTTCCTCTGATATAAGAAAAGTGGCTGGGAGGTCAGGAGAGCAGAACTGAATTCTGACCTGTATTGACATGTCACAGCATTTACCAGTGGCATTTATTGCCCTTGAAGGGTATGTTTTATTAGGATCCCCTGTATGTATATTAGTCAGGATATGACTAATAAACAAGAGGTAATGTATTAAGGAATTTCTCTGACTCTAAAGGAGAAAAATAGTTATTTACACTGTACAAAATAGCAGTTATATACTTTAATGCATGCATCCACATTCGTGGATTCCCCTTCCCCACTTCCTTTTCTACTGGGATGAAGGAAAAAAGCATTCCTGTGTGTTTTGCACGGTGTATTCTGGGACTCCTAAGTGCGTCAGCAGGTCCGGGTATTAGGCGTCAGCTGGATTAACTTAATTGATTTCTTCAGTTTACCTAACATGGCTTTTGGTTCAAGGTCTGCTTGCTTCCAGTTTTAAATGTATAATTCAGCTGTGGGTGTCACGTTTGTTTTGTCAGCAAGCTGTAAAATACTGGTAGGTTTTCATGCAAATATAAAAGGCTTCGCTTGCCAATAGATACATAAAATAAATAGAGCATTCATGCTGTTGGACAGTTTTCATAATGTTTATGTGATGCAGGTTATTTCTCAGGGCTTAATGTTTTATATAAAATAGATTATTGGTTCAAAACAGCAGCATACAGGAGGTTTTTTAAGTCTGTGAACACATAACATGTCAGCTTTAATTTAACAGATTGCATTCAAAGGATTAGCAGATCTCTAATAAAACATATGTTTAAAGTAGTACTGATAGTTTCTGTTGGGTTTTTTTTTTCTTTAGCGATTTTAAGTAATAAGCAGCAAATTCACTGGTTTTTTTCCTGTTTTTTTTTTATTTTTCTCCCCAGTGAACAGAGTATTTGCCAAGCCCGAGCTTCAGTTATGGTCTATGACGATACCAGTAAGAAATGGGTGCCAATCAAACCTGGACAGCAGGGATTCAGCAGAATCAACATATACCACAACACGGCCACAAACACCTTCAGGGTAGTTGGAGTTAAACTGCAGGATCAACAAGTGAGTAACTATATCAAGTTTCCTGTAAATTAACCTTTGATCTCATTTGGTAACCTCAGTTCTATACCTAATGCAACATTTCCTGCTCCCTGCAAGGTGCCTACTGCTCTGTTTATACTCCAGTGATTCAGGTTTTGTATAATTTTTTACACACACAATAGGTCATAAATTATTACTGCTTATTTGAAAAAAAATAATGTTTGGTAGATGTCAAAGAGATTTACATGTTATTTCTTCCCCCCCCACCCCCGATTTTTTCTTGTGAAGTGAGTCTTATTCACTCTGCAGGTTTTGCTCTCAGCTCCTCCCAAATTACTTTTTACTTGTTTTTAGTACTATATTAAAAATAGAAATAAAAGTCAATTGTTCTGCACTGCTGTCCCACAAAGTGTGGTTGTTACATTGCTGTGATAAGCAATTAGTTTCTTGTAATGCACTTTAAAATCCTAGGTGCACACTGTGATCTGATTTGCAGCGGACTAATTTTGCAGGACCTCCTTGGGTATTAAAGGAATAATATGGGATTTAGATTATCAGAGCTGGGATCAGACCCCAGTTGGCCACCAAAGCATGATGCTCAGCCCAGGGCTGCCACAGCGTGGCTCCTGCAGCCTGGTTTGTGCTGTGCTGGGCAGCACGTGCCATCAGAGCTCCCTGACCAAGTGTCACAATTAGACCCCAAACAAAAGTTTACTTGAGTGGAGTAGTGGTGCAGTACCTGCATTTTAGAGCAGGAATTTCAGAGTTGAGGGCTCCCCCCGTGTGCTGGCATGAGGCTGGTTGGCAATGGCAGCACAGGCTGCCCACCTCTTGTGCTCACCTTGAGCCCTCTGTGTGGCACAAGGATCAGGAAAAAGTGGGCCAGTGGTTGCCTGTTGGTTCAGGAGCGGTGTTGCCTCCTGGGAAGGTGAGGTGAGCACTGCTGCTGGTGTGAGCTTGGCAGGGACAGGGCAAATCCAGCCAAGCTGAGCCAGGTCAAGCCAACCCAAAGTGCAGGAGCCAGGGCACCACCACCTCTCAGTTGCCACAAATGTTTAATGGATTGATCTGCTTGTGGAATCATCTGCTGATGATCCTCAGTTGACAGCTGTAAAGATGCTTGGGCCAGCTGGAGAAGTTACTCAGGTTGCTTACTGGAGGTGATAATGACTTTGCTACACCATGCATATACAGAGTCATCGTTCTGAAAAAGGAAAAGCAGAACAAAAATAGGTGGGTTTTGAGCACACTGGTTTTCAGGTCCTTGCAGTGCACTTTTGAAACATCTGTCAAAAGTTTTGTAACTGCTTTTATCCTTTGCTGTAGAGGAAAGGCAATATATGAAAGCAGTTCCATTCAGAAAATATTTTCAAAAATAAATTAAATGCAATGTCTTCTTAGTCAGTTATGAAAGCCAGTACTGCTTTGTCCCAGGCTATGCTGGTTCTTTATTTTACATAGCCAGCAGGTGAATGTAAATGATTTTCATGTGACTGCAATCTAAGATGGGACTGAATAGCTGGTGTAAAATAAGCAGAAGTCATAAAGTCAATGTGTATATATGTAAGGGAGATTAAGTACCAGAGGTCTGTCTTAATCAGAGTATGCAGTTTAAAGAGTAGGACATATTTAAAAGACAAATCTTAAGCTGCACTTTGAACATGCTTTGCGTTAACTGTAATATTTTATTTGCTTGCAAATGTTCCAACTGATGAAGATGCTCCATGCTATCTAAAAGTCATTTAGTCAGTTCAGAAGGAAACAGGTAGAAGAATATATTTCTCTAGAGTTTAAACACTAAAAATTCTCTTTCAAATAAACAGAAAGTATAGTCACTTACCATAGTCACCTAAAATAGCCTGAAACAAAGTGTTCCCCGTAAATATGGTTGCAAAAATCCAGTATTATGAATAAAATCAAGGCAGTGTAGCATAGTAGTATTCAAAGGAACACTCTGAAAGTCTCAAGATTCAGAATTTAATATATGAGTCTCACATGGAATCATAAGCTTGCTAGGCTTGCTAAGTATTTGCATTTAAAGAGAATAGAAATTAAATAGAAAATTTAATTTCAGTTAAAATAATTCTCTGTTCAAGCCATTTCATGCTTGCTCTCAGGTTCTGTTAAATCTCACTGAAACTGAGGATTTAGTAAAGCTGTTGATGTGCCAGAAAAGACATATTTATCTGAAAAGGACCAATCTTCGGCTAAAATATGATTTGGCATATGATAAAGCTAACGAAGCTACACAGATTTTTGAAGAGTTGAGAAAATAGTTTAAAATACCTAATACAACAATACCACGGAGGAACAATTTAAACTTTCCTTGCACACTGTTTGTCAAGGCACAGACTAGAGTAATCTTCGTGGCTTCATCCCTGCCTGACTTTATTTCCCTTTTAATTTTGTTGGTTTATATTACACCTCTAATAATATCTCTTTTTGTCATCCTCTTTTTCATTTTCCACATATCTTTTTTCTGTAGACTCCTTGTCTTGTCTCTGTCTAGCTGTCCTTCTGTTTTCTATCCCTTTTTTGGTGCATGTGCTGTAGCTAATGACACTGTATTCTCGTTCTGCTTATCTCCTTATCACCTTATCTCCTTCTCTAGCTGACAGTGTCTGAAAAGCTCCCCACAGACAAATATGGTTTGTAGAGTAGCAGAACTGGAGCATCGTTCTCCCCCCAGGAAGTGGCCACCAGATCTCGTTCCCTCTGTGTGTCTGGGCGAGGTGCAGCCTTGCCCAAGCTCGTGCTGGCCTGAGCAGGAACCTTCAGAAAACCACAGGTGCAGTCTTGAAGCTTTGAAGTCACTTTGGACTTGATGTTCACTGAGATCTTTTCCAACCTGAACAATTCTATGATTCTGTGATTCTTGAAGACAGCAGTCACAATTATGTCTTTTACACCCATGTTGCAACTTGCCAGCTGTTGTTGTTACCTGGCCTGTTGTAAAGGTGACATGTGTGAAATTCAGTCATCATGCAAGAAGTTCACAAAGCTAAAAAGCAGTAGCTCCCCATTCCAGAGTCCTGATCAAGTGAAGGTTTAAAATTAGGACTTTACATCAAGTGATGTCAGTTCAGCATGATCTCATCACCCAAAGGCACGAGCTGAGCAAACAGGCAGGGAGGAGGGTGCAACTCAAAAGTGAATCACATCTCCTGAGGGGCTGGTGTGTTCATGTGGCTTAGGAGTGAATGTAGAAACAGGGCCTTGGGGAAGGTGAGACATTTTACGTGTGAACCCAAGCCAAAACTGAAACAGGGGCAGGATTCTTGTGATATAAGCTAACCACAATTTTTGAAAAGAAAGAACCAATTAATCACTGTTGTAACTGTTAGAAGTTCATCAGGTTTGGGCCTGCCTACAGAAGTAAAGAATCTGGCCTCAGCTTTAGTAGTTTTTATATCCTTGCTGTTTTATCCCTGAGAGATGAGCCTGAGCGCTGGCAGCATGGCAGGGCCCAAGCTGCTGAACCATTTCATGCTCTGCAGAAACAAGCAATTGTCTTGTCCTGGTTCAATAAGCAAGAGTATTGGTGGTGAGGCTTGTGTGGGAACTCTTGCCATGATCCTGGCTCTGTTTACACCTCAGGTGTTGCCCTGAAGCCCACCCTGTCCCTTCTAGCCCCATTCCCGTGAGTCCCATCAGCCACCACCATCGTCACTGCTGACAGCTCACAGATCTGCAGGCAAAAGGAAGGGCTTCCTGGTTTTTTGAGCTTTCGTATAGATTCTAAAATTCCTTGTCGGTCCCAGGGAGCCTACACCTGAAACTGAGGTGAAAGAGTGAAGAGAGTACTGGGTAGAAGTGAAGAAAATCTTTTTGTTTTAAACATTATAGTGATGGGAACATTGAACACGTCAACATAATCCTATGCATGACTGGTCTGTGAAAGTCCTTGCCATATAAGATCATTGAAATACAGAATTTAACAGGCTTCAGAACAACACAGACATTTATATCAGTAAGATACACGAGTAAGACTACAGTATTTCAGGATATAAAATACTAAAAGAAGGTTGAAAAGAAAAATGGTGGCATACAAAATGTCATGTTTCAGCTTTTAAGTCAAATTCTAAGGGAAGAGTTATAGGAAGAACTGTTAGCCATGGACAAATCCATTATTTATTTCTTTAAGATTTCCAGTGAGAGCTTCTCCAATTCACCTGTTGTAGACTGCAACTGAAGATTAAAAGATGAACTCTTGGTCTTCTCAACCTGGCAGATGTGCTCTCTTACTGACATATGAAACTTTAGAGTAAAGATCCCTTAGAACTACCTGTAAAAAACCCCTATGCTTCAAAAAGGGAGACCTTCTTTATTTTAATTACTGCTCTGGAGCACTTCATTATGATCATGTGCCTTGTAGTTTCCACACCATCTGTACAAGACACCTTTGTGCACTCATTTTTAACAGCAGCAGGAGATCCCTTCCTCTTTTTTTCCATTTTCTATAAACACAAGCCAAAGGAGATAAAAATGAAACTCTGGCTATTTTTAGTTTCATTTTCCCAGTGATTTATTTCTCAGTAAACTCTGATTTGAGTTTGAAGACAAGGTATTACATGCGTGGGCATCCTGATGATTACTGAAGGTCAACATTCAAATTCTGTCTTTATTCAATTAAAGGGATCTAACCCTCAGAACAAAGCAGATCCTTGGAGTTCATTGGAAGCAGGTTTTGAACAGTTTACCTGACTTCCATTAAACAATTTTTGGCCTGGGTTTTTACAATTTCTGCCTTTCATTATACAGTTGCACTGAACCCTCTTGTGCTCTTTGGGCTTTGATAGTGGTGTCCTTTGAAAAAAACGTTTCAGTTAGTAGGTGACAAATACTCACTTTGAAAGCCTGGTAGAAGCTCACAATCTTTCTAAACTTTTCCTCAAAGATACTGCCTAAGCCTTTCCTTGGCTGGTCTACTCAAAAATGGTTGGAAGACTTAAAAATTGGTCCATGTTAAAACTGTTGGTTTAGAAATCCAGGCATGAGTCTACTTGATGCTCAAGAGACTCTTAGAGTGTGAGCAATGTTGGTACAGGCTCTCACAGTGCTCAGTAGAAGAATGGGGTGGTGTCACAATTTTTCAAGGAGAAAAGGCTATCCAAGCTGTCAAATACAAGAGGAAGTTCAATGCCTCTGCTGTGACCAGTTTCCACTTCATTCTAGTTGGTGTGGGTGTCTTCCCATGCAGCATGGAGCCTGCATACCCAATGCAGGGCTGGTATCTTCCTTTGGCTTATGGGTCAGGAATTTTTCAATGAAATGTGTCAGAAAAAGGCAGTGTAGGTCTGATTGCTTCTCAATGCATTTTCATGGAGCCTTAGTAATGATACTGGTTTGAGTGCAACAGCTGGACCATCATATTTGTGCCTAAAGTTAGACCTAAAGTATTCAAAAACTATCTTCTACATCACTCTCTAATGCTGGCTCTGTAAGTAGATGCATCCTAGAAATAAGACTGTATCTGTAATCATCTAGAGGTCTAGTGGCTTCTTTGCTGGTTTCCATAATTTTTTGTATATTAATATAGGAAAGTTACAAGACATCTGTTAACGATATCAATGAGACAGTGTTGTCCTTCAAAAATACTAACGTGGGTAAAACAATTTGTTCCTTATTAGGTGCTCATCTAATGTTTCTCTGCCAGTTTAAACTGGCAGTCCACTGAAAATTCAAAACTCAGAGGTAGAAGTCGTTAATCTTTGAAATTAGTTTTAAAAGTCTGCCCGTATAAGTAAGAATTGTCAGTCATCTACCAAAAATATTGTTGGACTAATTAAATACACTGAAGCTTTTTAGTTGCACTCATAGAGTTAACAGAAAACTTTCCAAAATGCTGGTCGGACTGCAAAAAAAAAAAAAGGTAGGTTTTCTGGTATGTGGGGTCCACCTCTAACATAAATTCTGTGTATAAAGTGGTACAGTGGTGCAGTGGACACTCCTGCCTCTCCACCCCTAGCTAGAGCAGCTTACACTTTTAGCAGTGGAGGTTTCTGTCTGGATCCCAGCTGCACTGTGTAGCTGGGTGTCCCAGTGCCCTGCCCAAGGATAAACAGTATTTAGCAGATTAAATTTCAAAAGAAACAGCCTTCTGCTGGAGTCGCCCCTTACCTGGAAAACACCACAGGTACACAAGGGAGAAGGTGGGAGAGGAATGATTGTCTGGGTTTGTCATTGCCTGATTCTGAAGAAAAAAACTAAGCACAAGAAGCTGGTGGTGATCAGACACATGGGAGGAGGAAAGCAGAACTGGTGCAATGAGTCAAACATTTACGTCCTATAGGGCAAGGTTAGTGCCAAGAGCTCTGTCTGGCTCTTTTTCTAACAATTGTGCATGATCATCCTCCAAAAGATGGAAACAGCTGCTGGCCCTGGCTCCTGACAGCTGTTTGCAGCATCTGCACAGCTGCATCCCATGGAGGTGCTGCAGAAAACACGAGCAGGTAATAGATTTTGCAAAACTGGCTTGCCAGTCCCCGAGGCTGAACTGAACTGTTATAAATCTCACCCGCAGACGTGGGTCTTCTGTCACTGAAACAAACACTGCCTTACCATGCAGCCATGTAGGAGCTGCCATAGGATCTGCCTCTACCCATTTAGGTAACCTTCACACAAGGGTTGGGTGGGGTCTTTTCCCGCTGAAAAACAGAGCTATTGTTAATCCCTCTGTTTCCAATCACAGGTAGTGATTAATTACTCAATTGTGAAAGGACTGAAGTACAATCAAGCAACACCTACCTTTCATCAATGGCGCGACGCACGGCAGGTCTATGGCTTGAACTTTGCAAGCAAAGAAGAGGCTACCACGTTCTCCAATGCAATGCTGTTTGCTCTGAATATCATGAACTCACAAGATGGAGGTAAATTAATCTCTGTTAATCCGTGACGTTTTAACATGCTTGTTACTCATCACCTAGTGCAGTTGTATTGGATATTATGCCATTATAAAACACATTATAATAAGAAACCTTAGCCTTTAGAGCAGCCAGTTAGCTAGAGCTAAATACAGTGGCCTGTGGTATGAATTGCACATGTTTTCAGATTTTATTTCCCTTTCTGCTCATTTTTCATGGTGCCTTAACACACCATAGGAAATCAATAGCTATATGGGAATGCCTCAGCAGGCAGGTAGCCCCACTGATTTATGTGGATCTGTATATATGTTGTTTTGCATATGAGATGGCAGAATAAAACTTTAAGTAAACAGAAACTAGAGTAAAATTAGCAAAATCTTACAAGGTAGGACTCAGAGCTGGTAGTTCCAGTGTGTTGGGCCAGCTTCAGCTGTTGGCTCTTGTGAGTCAGCTTTCCAAAAGAGGAGTGTGTGGCACCTTGGTTATTGAATACTGTATTGACTGTGGAAGAAGTTTGTGGTGAAGTTTGCTGTTCTGTGAATTTGTCATTGCATTAGATTGAGCTAGGCCCAAAATAAAGTCCTGGTTTCTCAGTGGAGACCAGTTTCTGGTTTGTGGTATCTGGATGAAGCACTGCCATCAGTTACACGCTTATGACCTCTCTGCAGCTCCTGGGCTGGGAACAGAGCAGTCCTTGTGTGGTGTCCTTTTTTTTTTTTCTTGCTCCTGCAAAAACACACACCACAGCCCTATTTTCCTTTTGCAAACACGATGAGTCAAGGTTTGCATCACTTGCTGCCATACAGATTTCACTGCAGTGCTCACTGGTTATGGACAGCAGCTCTTCAGAGGGAGATTGCCTCCTGACAACCTTCAATACACAAATATGTCTTACTAAAAGGTGTACTTGTAATACAAGAGTTCAGAGCTTTTATTTTGCTATTTCTATTCTATTAAGCTGGCAAAGGCAAAACTTGTCAAAAATCAAGACATATTTCAAATTCTTATCTATATTTAGAAGTACTGAGGACTTAATTCTGCTTTCTTCATCTTGAACATTTTCAGCTGTAGTTGTGCCACAGCAGGAGACTTCATGAGGAAATCTGGCCAAGATTCACCAGTCCTAAATTCATGAAAGTCTGAAGAGTACAGAGCTCTTTGGCTGCTCAGATGTGCCCAGCCCTTTTAGACCTTCAAATTTGGATACTTTGACTGTGGTCTGGGTGTAGTGATTCGTTTAATGTCTGTGATGAGTCTGCCTTTCTTCCAAAAACCCTAAATTTGGTTGGGTTTTCTTCCCATCTGTCTCTTCCCATCAAAGGGAGTGAGGTTTTTGCAGGATTTTGAGTTTGCTTCAGGGAGGTGCCTTTTGGAAACACAAGTCTCAGAGTAAGAATTTATTGCTCATAGGCTAAAATACAAGAAACTGCCTTAAATTATGTTAGCTTCACCTAGCAATAAGCAACAGGTATTTTTAAGAAAGTATTTTTGAGTACTTGAAAAGCCTATTAAATTTCTGAGAAGTTTATGCATATACAGCCAGCAGTAATTTGCATTTTGACTTTTTCTGGGTGTTTTTTAATTCATTTCCTTAGCACACCAAAAGTGTGCTTTAGATGCTTTGCAGGTTTAAAATACAGTCTGTGCTGAAGAGCTTGTATTTAGAGATTGTAGTTGTCACATTCAAAGACATTAATTGGGTCACAGAGAAAAAGCTTCCTTTTCTGGACAAAAAACAATGGTCTGGTAAACATTCAGTCTTCAGCAACCCTTTTCGTCTCATACGTAAAGTGTTAGAAGTTTCAAAGATTGTCAGTTGTCCCATTCTTTACAGCTGAACTTGTCAAAAACTGAAATTTTGATTAAAGGGAATTTCAGCTTTTTTTAAAAAAAAAACCCTCTGATTCTGTGAAACAAATTCAAAAAATACACATTTTTCTTTTTTTTTAATTATGAAATTTATTTGCAGAGGTATTTCTCTTTAATTTTAGCTACACATTGATAATGGATTAGAATGAATCCATTATCAATGGATTTTATATCATTGTAAGTTTTCCCATTACTGCAGTGATCTCAGCATGCAAATTGACAGCAAAAGTACATAATGGATATAAGGTATAACATATTTTTTCATATCTCCTCTTCCAGGCTTCTATAGCCCTTAAGCTGTTGTGGGTATGAATTAATGTGAATAGGAATTCACACAAACACACATATCCATATATCTTTCCAGGCACTGCTACTTCCTGCATGCTCCATCCGTTCTTCTGCCTGCATGCTGCATTAGGGTCTGCTTTTTTCATATGGAAAAATCATTAGGGAAAAAACGTATTTATTATATCTATGCATCCATGTATTAAAGTTGCCCATGTGCTTGTGCAGATGGATGGCAGCTTTAAGGGGTGCATTTGTATGCCCAGAACTGCTCATACACTCATAAAAAGCTCGACCAAAACCACAGGGTGAAACAGAGGCTCCCTCTGCCACACTCACAGGGCAGCAAACCCTGTCTGCTGTTCTGAAGCTTGGAATATGCTGTGTGCACTACTTGGCACGTGCTATTTCTAATGTTTAGTTTTTTCCTATATTCCCCACTGAGACATTATTACATTTGAGTATTGCTTATCCTCCCAGAGGTGAATAGATTCTGGCTTCCATGGCTGCTTCTCCCTTCATTCTACCACCCACTTCCATAACTAAAATTAATCATGGTAGACTGCAGCAGTGGATGTGAGACTGCACCATATCTTCAGCAGACGTGGAGTCAGGGTACAGTTGCATTTGGGAAAATAACTAGTTTTGGCACAAAGGAATGCTGTGGGGTTTTGAATGGTGCATTAAGCTGAATTAGTTTGAAAAAATGGTAGTGGTCTATGTTTTGGGGAGTTGGAAATAATTTTTAGACAGTGATGACTTTCAAATGACTGGGTCACTTCAAATGAACACACGGTGACGAGCTAGTGATGGGAATTACTGTTCTGTCCCTCTTCTTCATGAGAGAAACTACAGTGCCCAAGAACAACCACAAGCACTGAGCTCTCTGTTCTGGGACATGAGTGAAAGCTAAACCAAGTGCTTTGTTAAATGCCAAAGGTTAAATGGGCTGAATCAGATCCTATAGCTAGACTGTGTTTACCCAGGTTACATGTCAAGATCAGTGCTGGGGTGGGTGTATTCCCAGGGGTGTAATATCCCAGAGTTTGCAATAGTTGGGAGAAAAGCCATAGCCTAAACTCTCTGGCTGGTTGTATTTCTGCAGTGGATGTACTCATACTCCTCCCCATGGGGACAGCTGGCTACCTTACAGGTGTCCATGTTCTCAGTGCAGTGGTGGGAGCCTCTCCCAGTGCACGTCTCCAGGGTGGGCAAAGCAAGCCTTGAAAGAGGTGGACACAGACCTGGCTCATTCTTGTGCTTTGTGAGGATGCTGATGGTTAGGTTAGGGGTAATCCAAAATCAGATAAAATGGGACTAAAACTGAAATAATATTACAAATATGTACCATCCTTCCTTTAGAGGTTGACAGCTGCCTCACTGAATCACAATTGTTTACCTGCCGGCTTGTTTATGTGCCTAATTACTTTGATTTCCTTATACATCTCTTTAATCTGTTCTCCCTTACAAACAAAAGGAGAAATGTTGGTCCTGAGCCAGCCTGCAAAATGAGAGCAAACGATAACACTGACTTGCCCATTACCAATCTCTTGCTTACAGTGCTTTAATGGTGTCATTTAGTGAGACCATTAATATGACAAACAACTTCCCATTTAATTGTTTTTCTTTCATGGTTGTCCACTTTGAGAAGTCAGACCTTTCACTGGCATAAGTCACCTGGTACAAGGTAGTGTGTCACCAGCTTACTTTGTCATCTGCAGCCAGGTTTCACTGGAGGCATCACCCCTTCCTGCCCCAGGAGACTGTGGAACAATTTTGCACGGATGCTGCCCACAGGATGTTTGATGTTTCATGTTTTTCAGGGCTTATATCCTCTTAGATTTACCAAATGCAATGACTGGTGGCAGGGCAGCATGGTTATTGGAGCAGGACATAATGTGAGAACATCAGTAAGCTAAAATGGGCAAGTTCTTCCCTGCCATAATTTCGTAGGAAAGCCAGTGGTGCCTGTAATGAAGGTAACTTCCTGCAGGGCTTAATGGAGCCTGTACACTCAGTGCTTCTCTCTATGAGTGGTTACACTTCCAGGAGAGAGGGAATGAGACTGTTTCCTCTCCTTTCTTGTTCTCCAATTTTCTGGGGACGGGCAAAGGAATTCTTGGTCTTTTTCTTTCCTTATTTACTCACTCCAGACATTGAGTCCCAGCTGACTGCTGGCAGCACCTGCATGTTCCCATGTTGCATAAGAGGACAGTGGTTCAGTTTTGTGGCTTGGTGTGACCAGCTCTGAGGGCATCTTGGGCTTCCATGGCTTAAAGACTTGGTACCTCTTGGAGAAGAATTTAGACTCTGATCTGTGCTGCTGGTAAATGCTGCCTGTGACATAGTGAATAAAACATATTGTGAACTTCTGCATTTCTTTTGATGTCTGTGCCCTGGGGACTTAGATAGTTATTGTTGACTTACAATGTCTGAAAATTCCATTTCTAAATGTAAACACCACATGCTGAAAAGCCTTGTGCAGAGGGCTCGTTGCAGAGTTAATTGTAGTTAGAGGTCAGCTGCCTTACCTGACTAAGAAGGGAGAAGTTGGAGGAAAGCTTGAAATAGAAGGAGAGATGTTTGAAGAAAATTAATAGTGATTTATTTCTTTCTTTATTCCTTGTAAGAAAGCCATTTTCTTGTTCTAAGTGTCTTACAGACATAGGTCGTGGAGGGTGCAGAGTTCAGCCCTGTGCCTTCAGCTTCACAGACCCAGCCTTGCCTCTGCAGGGGGGACATTTTTGTAGTCAGAAGGATTGCTCCTCACTCCTCTTCCTCTGGTTAGCAGATCTTCTGCCTTTTCCACCACTGTGGATTATTTGACATTTCTCCTTGATTTTATTAAGTTCTAGAAGTTTAAGGTCTTTTTCCATTCCTTCAATCATTCTGCTCTTATCCTTTTTCAGAAGTGATGACATGTCTGTATTGCTATTGAAAAACACTTTGGAAAAATGAAAGAATAAAGCTTTGATTCATCAAATAGCAGATAAACTGGCAGAATGTACCATACATTCTCTCTCCTAGTTAGATGCCCTAAGTATTTGCAAGGTTTCTGTCAGTGAAGGATGTGTGTGAAGATTATGGTGCACTGGATTTCAGACACTTTTGTCTGAAATCCAGTGCACCATA
>VXAX01001399.1:457340-478768 GCA_013399835.1 Leptocoma aspasia | reverse complement strand
CCCCCCCCCCCCCCCAAAACCAGCTGTTTGGGGATGGTTTATTTTCACAGGAGATACAGTTCTGAAAGGAGATGCTTTGAGGACCAATCAGGTGGTGCATTTTTTATAGGGCACGTAGGACATGGGGTAAGAACTAAATCCCCAAAATCAGAGGACTGTGGCCAGTCTAGCAGCCAGGAATCCTTGGCATGAAACTGTCTCTGGAAGACGGCTAACAGCTGCACCTTGTGGGCTTGAAATGCCTTGCAGAGGGAAAGAAGCCCTTTGTCATGACCCTTTTCTTTCATTAACTGACTTCCAGAAGTTATCAGCAGGGCTTTGTCTTGTCAGAATAGGTCTTTATTTTGAGGTACTGAAGATGAGGGCACATTTACAATGATGATTGTGTAGAGAGAGTATTATGCAGGGATTTATGTTTATTTGCATGTCAGATTAAGGTTTTATGCCATGCCCTGTGTGAATTAAACACAGATAGCAGTTTTGAGAGTTATGAGATTTTCTGATGGATTTCTATGCTGAGTTGCAGTGAAATTTTATATTATCAGATGGAAGTGCCCATTCCAATACATTAATATCCTTTCGTATTTGGAATGGATATAAAATTAGATATCACATTGTGTATGCGAATTACTCACCATATTTGCACAGATTTTTATTTCAAAGAAATTAAAGGTCATTCTGATTCCATAGGGAATAAAGTTTACAAATTGGTAAGACAAAGCAGAGCTGCCTATCCTTTAATGTTACTGGTCCCCTCAGGGAATGGTGCTTCGTGTCCCTTGTCTCAGGGTGTGTGTGGATCCAGCTTCCCATGCCACACCCCATCACTGCAGTCAGAGCCATCTCTCAAAAAAAAAAAAAAAGAAAAAAAAGGTAATGAAGGGAAAGATGACAGAGAGAGAGAAATAAAACACAAGAAAAAGTGATACAAATGAAAACAATTTCTCACCAATGGGTTGATGCCTGGCCAGTCCTCCAGCAGCAGCCCCTGGCCAGTCTTCCCCCTGGTTTTGCTGGTGAGCATGACACCAGGTGGTGTGGAACAGCCCTGGGGTCAGCTGTCCCAGCTGTGTCCCCTCCCAGCTCCTTGTCCACCCCCAGCCTGCTCACTGGTGGGGTGGGGTGAGAGGCTTTGTGTAAGCACTGCTCAGCAACAACTAAAACATTCCTGTGTTATCAACATAATTTTCAGCACAAATCTGAAATATAGCCCCATACTAACTACTCTGAAGAAAATTAACTCGATTACAGCTGGAACCAGCACACCAGCCTTCTGCAAAGTGATCACCCACACCAGGAGTGCAAAAAACATTGGTGTCTTTCTTCCTAAAAATCTGCAGAGCACCAACACAATATACAAACATACACATACACTAGTTTTATTCATAGAATCACAGCTTGGGTATGAAGGGACTTTGGGAAACCATCCCCCAGCAGTGATCAGCCCCTCCCAGTCCAACTCCCCCAGTTTATGTACTGATCACAGCACACTATGCTGTGGAATATCCCTTTGGCCAGTTGGGATCAGCTGGCCTGGCTGTGCTTCCTCCTGGCTTCTTGTGCATCTCCTCACTGGCAGAGCACAGGAAACTGGAAAGTTCTTGACTTAGGGTAAGCACTGCTCAGCAGCAGCCAAAGCATCTGTGTTATCCACATTATTCTCATACTGAATCCAAAACACAGCACTTCACCAGCTGCTAGGAAGAAAATTATCCCAACTGAAGACACAACAGGGTCTTTTCCACCCTAAATGGTTCTGTGAGTCTGTGACCTTTCCCTAGCTGAGTTTCCTCAAAGCACCATTCAGCCTGACTTGAACACTTCTCAGGATGGGGCATCCACAGCTCCCAGGCAGCCTGTTCCAGTGTTAGCTGAGAGCACTGAGTGCTGAGTGCCAGGTCCAGGTGCTGCTTTGTAGGATTGAGACCCTCTCCTGCTCTGTGCCCAGTTCAGCCTCCTCTTCTGCAGGAGAATTTTCTGAGGAAGTGTTTTGAGGCAAAAGCTATTTCATGCAATACTTTGGTAAGGAAAGAAAATTTCTGTGAAGGAAGTGGATTTTCAGTTGTTTGACATCACATCAAGAAGAATTATTAAAATGTGAAGATAATGTTCAGCCAGAGGGGTAATGGGATGTGCTGATGGTATGAAATGAGCTTCATGGTATTTCAGTGAGAGGTTAGCTCTCGCCAGTAACATGTGCTAGTTAGAAAAGGAGATAAAACACTCCCATATCCCCAAATGTGAGTTACTGTAGCATTTATGAACATGGTCAGGGCTGTTTTGGTTCTGACTGATGATAGTAAGAGACTGCTGTGACCCTGCTACTTCACAACATCCCTGTTTAAAGTGTCAGTGTATCACTTTTTCATAATATTGCGAGTTCCCCCAAATTTCCTTGAGGTGTTATTCATGGCTGCTTTCACAGTTTTTCATCTCAGCTAAGATGATTGATTAAAAATAGAACAACTGTCTTAAAGGTATTCCGTGGCTCAGTTCTTCCACTGAATTGCTCTTGCCTGGTCTCCTGCCCTTTCTATATATATATTTGATCCTGGGAGGAGGTGTGTTGCTACCATGAGTATTTGTTAGAGGGATGTGGCAGGGGGGCCTTCATCAGATATTGAGGAAAAGTAACATTGAGCTGGTAAGCCTGAACATACAGAGAAGAGACCGTATCATAATTGTTCTCTTCCAGTGTAGCTCAGCATATATCTGGAATTATATCTATATTAAAAAAAACTTCTACACAATTTTCATGCCAAGATTGCAAAAGATGATTAATTTTTTAAATTTCTTTTAAGGGACCACCTCCAAAACCAAACAAGTTTTGCCAAAAGCTGTTCAGCAGGTGCCTTTGTATTTATGTATTAGAATATGGTGAAAAAAGCAAACCAGTTATTAAATACAAAGTAGTGCTTGTCTCTAATAATGTGTTTTAATAATATGTCATGGTACTACAGAAGGTGTGAATATGTGGTGCCCCTGGTGCCCCTAGGTTTAAAAGGGTTCTATTACAATTTTTCGGTACTACACATTACAATTTCCTCTCTTTTTGTGATGTGAACATGTATTACTTTGGCCTAAATGGTAAAAAGTAAATACCTGCCCAGCTGGTGTCAGTGGTGAGGGAGTGACAGCAGCAGCCCTTTCTGCTGTTCAGAGACATCTCCACACTTGGACCTCAGAACTGCTTTGCTAAAATAGGTGAAGAGTTAATAAACATTTCACGTCTCACCAGCTAAGTAAGAATTGCTGCAAAGAACATCTGACCTGAGTGAGAGGTTCAAAAGAGCTTCTGTGTTCTGGTTTTGGTGTAGCTGCTCCTGTGGGGCCCCACACTCTCTGCCATACCCCTGTGCCCATTCCCTGTGTGGGATGGGCACTTTCCTAACTTCTAAGAAATACTGTCCCTTGCAAAGTGGTATTTAACATTGAAACTGAGAAGTTTTATGTGTCACATTGGTATTTCAAGCTCTGCTTAGCAAATCTTTGAGAGCAGACAGGTGTGATTCACACTGTGGTGCCAGGTAGATGGGTGACATGGGCTGTGGGTAAAGCCATCTCCTGCCTCAGGCTGTGATCTGCCTGATCCCAGGATTTGTGGTCTAGGGGAGCTTGGGTGCATTGTTCCTGTGTGAGCAGAGACACAAACCAGCCTCAGAAGGTGTGAGGTTTTGTGACAGATTTCAGGTGAGATCCCACTCTTTTCCCAGAGTGTTCTTTACCCCATGGGATGCCCCTGGTCACACTGGGATTCACTGGGTCTGTGTCTAGGTGCCAGCTTTTCCCCAGCATCTCATTTGTGTCTGATTGCTTAAGTCAATGTCTCTCTTCATGTTCCCCTTAAGAAGCTTTATATAAAATACCAGTCCAGCTGGCTCAGCTGCATCTTCTGGAAGGGGTGATTTGGGCTGCCATCAGCCAAAGTGCTCACTGGAAGTAAAGCAGTCATGTGAATAATGGTGCTTACAAAGCCCTCAGTGCTACTGAGTCCTGCCTTGGACAGCTGCTCTGGGTTTTTCGGTGCCACTTTTTCAAAATAAAAATAACTGCATGAAGCCCTCCCCTGCTTATATCTTTAAACTATTATTTTTTAAATATAGTAATGATAACTATTAATTAGACAGCTACATGGTTGCTGAAGTAGATATCAGTACTTTCACTGGGTGGATTGAAAGAGGGAATCACAGAATGACAGAACCACAAAATGGATAAGGTTGGAAGGGACCACAGTGGGATAAAATATTTGTACATCCAGAAGAAGTTAGCCAGTGTTAATTCTGAGTAGTTGCACTGTAGCCAGAAGTAAAATGGCAATTTTTTTCATGTGTGAATTTCAGTTGCTGTTTATTTTAACTCTTTCAGGTCTGCTTCTCTTACATGGCCTTGGCACAATGCACTGACTTTGTGCAGTCACCTCTGATTCACACATTTGGTAGAAGCTCAGTCTGTTGAGATGTTTATAAAATGCAATCACTGAAGGGTGAGACAAGGATATGAGATGATCATAGCACGCAAGTTTTTCTTCTGAATGACCTGTGTTAAAGCTTCTTGCATGAGAGGCTTTCTCTGCTTGCTAACTCAGCCGACATGTTTGTTCACCTTCACCTTTCTCTTGCAGTTGAGCTATATGAAGAGATTCATAGAGCCATTAGAAAATGAATTTCAGCATAAAAGAAGGCAGATCTGCAATTACAATATATTTTGTTTTATTTTCCAGTTGTAAAGTGCAGGATTTATGCTTATTTCTCTTTTTTTTTTCTCCTAAGGAGATCCAGACACAAGGGTTGGCATATTTCAGCAAAGAGGATTGGCGGTGGTTTGTTGTGCCATCTTAGAATTTTGCAAGTTTATTGGGACAAGTTGGATTTAATATTTGGTTTATTAGGATATTCTTATGTTTTTGTAGCAAGCAGGCAGCAGACCTGCTGTGGGCTCCAGCACCATTTTGTCTCCTGGTGCTTTCTTGAGAACTGAATATCTTTAGTCCGTGGTACCATGTAAAGCAAGCTCAGTCGTGTGTGTGTAGAGTATTGGTTAAGTGTGTGTCAGGTTTTATGGGATGGAGTGATGAGCTGCTGAGGGGACTAGCAGGAGCATGGGGCACTTTCCTTGCTATTATTGTCCTTTGTTTCCTTGTTCTCATTCCAGCTGGACAGAAGTCCAGTCCAGGAGTGAGCAAGTGCAGCCATCTGAGAAGGCCTGAGCAGCTCAGCACTTGGTGCTGCCTTAGGGAGTGAAAAGTGTTCCATGTCCTTCAAAACCTGCCCCCCCTTTTTAGAGCCTATGAGTACTGCCTCTCTGTCTGCCCCTGGCTGGTCCAGAGTGTGCGTCCAAAAATCTGTCTCTGTTGGTCTCAGAAGAGAAACCAAAGTGCCTGCCCTGTGGGTTGTCCTGATTTCTCATTGTTGCAATTGATTTTTATTTTTTTATTTGTTATGGAAAACATAAGCAAAGTACATCAGCTAGTCAGGAACCAGAAATGTATGCAGCTGGTCCAAATCAAACCTTTTCAATGAGGAATGGATAGGCTTTGTTCTTCAGTCTTTCAATCATCCTAAAAGCACTGTATGAAACACTAGATGTTTCAGAAAAAAATACAACATTTAAATAGATTTATTATTCTGCCAAGATTTATTTGAATTCAAATTCACACTTGGAGGAGGGTTAGGGGGGGAATGAAGCATGATTTCATTTGCTAAGTGATACTGGAAGATTCCTTGTGAACTATAAAGACCCTGATGGAAAAAAAATTCCTGTTATCATTTCATCCTTTTTTAGGACATGAAGAGATGGCAGGTGGAGAAAGTCTGACAGAACACCTTGTGCATTGGCACGGAAGCAGCATAAAGTCTTTCACATATCCATATTCTGAAAATTAATTATTTTCAAGCAGTGGGAACACAATATAATGATTCCTCCAGGTCTGCTGTTACAGTGCATCAGTTCTGTCTATTCCCTGCAGCTGATGGTGCTTGGCCATGACCAGTCCAGCTGTCAAAAGTGATGGCTCAGAGGTTTATGTTTGAGCGTGTGCTTGCCTACTTGTCCAGGTAGGATCCCAAGTGGCATTGCAGTACTGCAGTGCAGAAGAACAAAGTGTTGGCATCAGGCGGCTGGAGAGGACTCACTGAGCTGCCAGTGTCTGTCCCAGATTTCCTAAACCCCCAGGGCAGGAAGGAGACAAACCTTGTCTCCAGCAGGTCTGTACAGCACACTCCTGCCATGAGCTGTGCCAGTCAGGTCACGGTTGCATTGTCACAGGTAGGAAGTAGTTTATGAAAGTGTTTTATTGAAAGAGAAATTGTAGCCTCAGCAGTTGTGGGTGCTGCTGAGGAGAGTGTGATCTCTGACAGGGAGAGACCTTTATCATCAAGGGAACTTCTGATTCTGCCTTTCCTTGTCATTCGATATTTCTTGTCATTCCCATCTCCAGTCAAATGCACCTTTTTTTATTCTTCAGGATGTCAGTCTCCAGCATGACAGCTCTGTGCAGTGTGTTTATCCACCAGGAAGGAAGACCTCCAGGAGGGATGCCCTTGAGAGAGGGCAGAGTGCAGCCACAGTTCCCATCTGCAGCACCCAGGCGCTCTCTCCAGCACAGCCCCTCACCCATCCTGTTGTCTCCCTCTATTAATGGCTCTGGCAGCTGAGAGTCATGACTCATTCACCATTTTGCTCCTTACTTTCCCTCTGGCCTCAGACCTGAGAACAACATCTTTTTTTTTTTGTTCCTTTTCATCCTTGCAGAGCATGTCCAGATGTATTGACTCTTTCTTCTTTTGTTGTCCCTGAGTCAGAGGATTTCACACGCACCCTCTCTGAGCTCTTGCAGGGCTGCTTGGGGTGTTCAGGGCTGAGCTGCTGCACTCCAGCAATGCCAGTGACACAACCAGACAGGCTCCCAGACAACCCAAATCAGTAGAGCATCATCACCTGCTAGTGGAGGCAGTGGATGCCTGCTGCCTTGGCTGTCACCATTCGTGGCCCTAGAGGCTGTGTCCCTTCCATGAGCAGGCATGTGCTTACCTCATCCTCCGTTCACTTCCAAACAGGCAGCAATGTTACCCACAGTCAGCTGGGATGACATGCAAGGGGAGTGGTGCAGGGCAAGAAGGTCCCTCTGACATTTCAGCCTGGCAGCTGCTCCCCAGCTTCTGCCCTTTTTCTAATATTCCTAGTTTTCCCTAATCTTTCCTAGTTTGGGGAATTGGAAAGCACTATAACACACTTTGGTGTCTTAAGCATCACTGTTTTAGACAGTGGCACCCCATGAGATGCTGTGGAGATAATCAGCCCCATCCCAGTCAGACCTGATACACACCTGTTTGGCCAGGGATGCTCACAGTAGCTGGTCACAGCTGGCCCCCAGGCAGGGAAGGGCTCGGGCAAGGCTGGGCACTCTGGGCATCCAGGCAGGCACAAAGCACCAGCAGCTGATCTTCCCATGCCAGGTGGCTGATGCAGTGAGCAGTGCTGGGTCCTGGAGATAGCAGTGCAGTACCCAGGTTCACAGGAGCTGCCCTGCATCACCACAGAACTGGATGCCATGCAAAGAGGTGGCAGGGGTAGAGGGAGCAGCTCTGTGTTGTATTCTGTCACATCCCTAACAGGAAGGTTTGCTCTGTGCTGCTCCCCATACACACACACATTTTTAACAGGCAAAACAGAGGTGTGGAGCAACCAGCTGCTCCCAGAGTGTAAAGCCCTGCCCTGTGGAGGGTGGTCACTCATCACAGGGCATGAGCTGACCTCTGTGGAATGACGTGAATAACGTCTCAACCAGAGTGGACAAGAGGTTTGTTCTTTGTACCTGATCCTCTGCTTTCAGTTGGGAGTTTAAACTGGAAAAGAGTTTCAGGATTTGTCTGATGTATGACTGTATGTAAATTTCTATGGTAACCACCACATTTCATGTGCTCATGGCATTTTCCTAAATTCTGCAAGAAGCTGTAGCTGTGTTTATTTATGCAGCTCAAAGTCAAGTTCCATTAAGCCACTGGCTGTTTTGGTTTTTCAGTCTCTCTTTTCTTACCACCATCCATTTTAGCTCTGCATTTTTCTTTTTCTTTCCAAATACAAGTGTTGTTTTGAAACACGAGCCCTTGTCTGTACCAACCCCCGCTTTTAATTACAAGAGAAATCACAACTTAGAACAACTCTTCCTTGACACAGAACAAGTAGAGTAGCACTGGAGGAGTTGTCATTATTTAGCTCACTTAACCTCACTTGGAAATTTTCAAGTCTGCAGTGTTCAAGGGCAAAGTTCCTGAGTTCTCACAGTCTCATGAAATTATTTATTATTAAATGAACATAAACCTTTTGGCTTGGACTATTTTGCTGTAGTGTGTAGAATAGCATTGTGTCTTTTAGAGGCTTGGTGCTGTGGGGAATTTTAATACTAAGTCAGCATCCTTCTTCTGCTTTTTGGTTCCTTGTTTCATACAAGGTTGTCTGTTACAGCAGAGCTCAAATTCAGGCAAGCATTTAGGAGATTATTAAGTATACTTAGGTATTAAATGTGAATTATCTTTGAAATAACTACCTTAATTAAGATCTAGAAGCTGCTTAGTGGACCCCAGGCCATTAATAGAGAAGTCATTTTGCAGTAAAACCATGGTCAGATGAAGTTCCTTTATTTGCTCTCCATATGCTGTGGACAGTGGTGATACCTGCTTCCTTAATTTCCCCAGTGTCTTTAGGCAGAGTTATTTAGGGATCTCTGGAGAACATCTAGCCCAAGCACCTATTTAAAGCAAGGCTAAATTCAAAGTTTGGTCAGGTTGCTCAGTGCCTTGATCCAGTGAGTTTCGAGAATCACCAAGGATGGAAACCTCTCCAGGTGACCAGACCCTTGTTCCAGGGTGCCTTTCCCATCCTGAACCAGTTGGATGTTGGCACCACAGTGAGACTGGTCCTCAGCCTTCCTTTCTCTGAGCCAAACAAGATGACTCCCCTGGCCCCTTCCTCATCTGCCATTTGCAGCCTCCAGTCATCTTCATCACCCTCCACTGGATCACAGAATCATAAAATCATAAAATGGTTTGGGTTGAAGGGGACTTTAAAGATCACCTAATTCCAACCCTCCTGTCATGGGCAGGGACACCTTCCACTAGACCAGGTGGCTTGGAGCCCCATCCAACCTGGCCTTGAACACTTCCAGGGATGGGGCATCCACAACATCTCTGGGCAACCTGTGCCAGTGCCTCACCACTGTCGCAGTAAAGAATGTCCTCCTAATATCTAATATAAACCTACCCTCCTTCATCTTAAAGCCCTTCCCTTTGTCCTATCACTACATGCCCTTGTAAAAAGTCCCTCTTTCTTGTAGGCTCATTTTAGAAACTGGAAGGTGCTATAAAGTTTCCCCAGAACCTTCCAGGCTAAGCACTCCCAACTCTCTCAAACTGTCTTTCTTGGACAGGTGCTCCAGCCCTCTGATCATCTTTGGGGCCTTCCTCTGGACTCCAACAGGTCCATGTTTTCCATGTGCTGAGGGCTCCAGGGCTGGACACAGTACTCCAGGTGGAATCTCACAAGGGCAGAGTAGAGGTGAAGAATCCCCTCCCTTGATCATGGCACTGTGTCAGTAGTTTTCTTGCATGGCCCTGCTGAGTTGGGTAGGCATGCCCTAAGGAGATGAAACAAATGGCATTATTGCTCCATGAACAATAATTTTTCTTTTAATTTAGGCTGTGTATTCTAGCTCCAAATCACTGCTGTGCTGAGAGTATGGAGTGTAAAAAGTCCAGTATCTTAATCTAAGAAGAGTTGTGACACTGGGAAAACTGTATTTCCCAAATAATCTGGGAAGCAAAGAGCATTCCATTTTCCCTGCTCACTGTAAAAGTTTGGATGATTTTGTGCTGGAAGTACTGAATTTCACAGCGTTGTGTGGTCCATGGATTACATGCAGACTGCAAACATATTTAGATGACAACAATCCTAGAATTTGTCTAATTTCACCTTAAGTCAGTATAGGATTTCCACTGACTTCTCTTGTGGGTCTTTTGTGATGAGTGTCTGCTGTTATTGTATTGAGTTGATGGTTATTTTTTATGCAGTAATGGAGCTTTAGCTAAGAAATGTCAGATTTATTTCTTTCCATCAGTGACATTTTATGTTCATTAGTGATACATCTAAACTAGAGAAATAAAAAGGAAAGCAAATTGTATTGCTAAAAAAAGTTGGTTTAGCTACCAGGAGTATGCCAACATGTCCGCAAAACTCCACTTAAATTCTTAAGCTCAATTCAGTAATTGAGCTTATCTCCTCATACACACGATACGATTATTAGCAAAGCATTTAATTAGCTGTCTATTGCATTACAGCTGAAAGCCAAACACCTCCTCTGGCATTTCCCAAGAAATCTGTCTGTAGTTCTCAGAGCAACACTTTTAAGATTGCGTGTGGCTGAATAAGATTTTGCTGCAGGAAGCTTTATGGCAAACTTACTGGTATTATTATTGCCAGCCTAAAAAAGCCTTTTTAAAAATTTCCTAAGGCAAAATTATGCTGATTTGGCTTCATCTATGAAAGAAAGGGTCTACAAAATGGCCCAAGAAGGTGCCAATGTAATATAAACTTTCAGAATACTGTAATTTGTCCAATATCAATCCTGCACCTGCTCCAACACAGCTAATGAATGAAAGAGAGGCTTAAGAAAAAGCTGTTGAGGAGCATCCTCCAGGTATTAGAAAAATTCCAGATAGAATTAAGCTGAATGGCAAGGAGGATATGGGGGGGAACTGATACAGGAGGTGCTGACTTCAACAAACATCGGGAATGTGCTCTTGGCTCTTTGGCAGCGAGCTGGCATCTCTTATGCAGAGCTCAGCACTTTGTAGAGTTGGGTCCACCTGCCACTTGAAGCCCATCAGCCCAAATCAGGCAACCACATGACTATTAAACAAGGTGTGTTAGCCACTGCCTTCTTCCATAAGATAAAAGCAAGGATTGTGATAGAGACAGGAATTCTGCTCTGGTTGCAAAAGCATTCAGCCAGTCCTAGTGGGAAGGCTCCTGGTTTTTGTTTTCACTGAGCCATCCGTGGTGTATTTTGTGTGTCTGTCTCACAGATCGAGGTTCAGGACACTGCAAGGCTCGGGGTTAGCAGTGCTCCTCTTCCTCCCTATCTGTCTGATGGGAGATCTCAGCTAATGGAGTAAGGCTGGAGGGTGTCCCTGCCTCACTAAGGGACTCCCATCATTAGGAGATTGAGACTTACTTGTCTAGATTATGATCAGTCCAGGACAGGGAGTAACTCCATTCATGCATTTGTCAGCACCTGGGCAAACAGCAACAAAAAGTAAAATCAAGCCATTACTGACAGTGTCCCACAAGTAAAATTAATACAGATTAAAATGTTTATTTTTATAGTTTTTTCTCATAAATTAGCCAAAAAAAACCTGGCTTAATATTAATTAGCCCTATATACCCACATATATCTGTATATATTAGTAAACTACTTTTATTCAATAGTGTGATAACACTACTTGTAAGAGAAAATATGAAAACTGAAATTCATTAGGGAAACATTTTGCACCACAATTAGATCTGATGCTGCTCAATGTGGGGTTTCAATTTGTTTAATTCACACTGATGTGCAGACAAGGCTGCAGAACAAGAAAAATACAAGCATACATTTAATATTAGCTACTTTGCTTGTTCGTGCATACTTTGGCTAAAGCCTTGGTGCCATATGATTTCAGATTCTTTCTGTGTGTCCCTAATCAAATATTCATGGTTGTATTCACACTTGCAGAAAGGATTCTGAAGCCTACCTTGAAGTAACACAGGGAATAAGGCATATGTTCAGTCCAAACTTTGCTCCTGCTCATGCATATATGAGGTCTAGCAAGAGCTACAACCAGTTACACGTGTGAAAATCAGACAGATGCTTCTTAGGCACAACATTAGCAGTGTGAACCTGTTGGACTTCTAGGACTGAGACACTGAACACTACATTGCAGTCCTCATTTCCCATTTCAGCTAGGGAATGGGAAAATGCAGGGATCTGTCCTCTTTAGCCAAGAGGACAGATCCACACAGAAAACATCATCTTCTAGATCCAATTTAGCAGGAAATTATGTCCATTGGGTTCAATGGAGTAATATTTGGGTTCCAGCTGAGGGGCTGCTCTTCAATAATAGCTTTCACTCTTCATTTCTAATTGGGAAAGAAGTGCAAAAGCAACTATCTTAAGATATACTACAAATATTTAATTCTGCTTATTTCATTATTAACGAGTAGTAAATATCACTAATATTAACTTTCACATTATTAAAACTAAAATTTTATTAATATGTGATTAGGATCTTTTTCGACAGTGGAATAGAAAAATATAATTTGGTGTACATCAAAATAACTTCAAAAAGTATGAGCGTTTGAGCATAAGTAATTTCTAGAAAATTCTTTATAACATCTGTCAAAGTTATTTAACTCCCTAACTTTGCCTGTGTTGAGCACTTAAGTCTTACTCATACAATCATTTTCATATTTGGTACTATGTTCCTATATTGGTTGCTACTGTAAAAAGAAGTAAATTTGCTGGTGCTGTGTATTATTTATGTGGCACCCTAAGTAGAAAGAAAGAAAACTGACAACATCCAACCTTACCTTCATTTTAATTCCTTGGGAAGGATGTTTCATTATTTTCCCCCTCTTTGAAGTACCAGGTCTCTGAAATCTCTTTTTAATGATACAGATGCAAAATAAATACATAGAGGAAGGAGTCAGCGTGCAGAATTCGAAGAACACAAGACATTTTGAGGCCGTGCCATGCAGGGGGATGGGAGCAGCCTCTCGGTGTGGGAGGCTGTGTGTGCTGGGTCCTGGGCTGCTGGCTCTGGTTCAGCAGCCAGGCAGGAGTTTCTCTCATCATCAGTGAACCAGCTGTTATGGCAGATGATGGTGCTGAATTTCAGGTCATTTGATAACTAGGGCAGGCAGCCGTGTTCTGCAGTTCAGCTTGGGTGACACTTAAGACCTTCATCAGCACGGTGCACACTTGCTCACGTTTCTCAGGGGTTGTTCTGGGGGTGGACAGGGGGTGTTCAGCCAGGTCCCATCCTTGGCAGCTGGACAGCAAGCTCCTGTTTGTCACTTCAGCATGCAGGAAAGTGTGGGACATTGCTAGTTTTTCAGCTTTATGATGAATGATGTTCTGAGTGGTTCTTATTTAGGCTATCACTTAAATCTGCTGGCAGGCTCTGCTTGATCATCAATGTGAATTGTGGTGCTGGCTTCCAGACTTGCAAAGAAATGCTTATACCCATGTCAGGGAGCAGCAAGGAAAGCTTCCCAAATCCTTTGGTGTCTTGGCAATACCTGACAGCAAACTTATGGGGAGAGGGGAGCCTTTACAGAGCCAAAGAGAGGAGCAGTCCAACTGTGCTCCTTTGTCAAGCTGCTCGAAAGAAAAGTGGCAAGGCTTGCTCAGGGCCAGGGGAAGGATTAATGTAACATTCTTGGGAAAACAGCTGGAAATATCATGGTTATTTTCTCAGCTTGGCAAGCTTTTAAGCTTTAATGTATTCCCAGGAGAGTCAAGCAGATCTTTGGTGTAAAGAAGTCCATAAGCAATGATGTTGGATTCCTAGAATTTTAGAGTCAGAAGAGATCATTAAAGCCATCCACTGTAACTTCTGTGTTCAAAGCTTTGGTATTCTGAACACAAATCCTTTACCAAGTGAAGGCATACTTTAGAAAGCCACTGTCTTGATGTAATAACTTCATGTGACAGAGAATCTACCACTTCCCCAGGTAAGTTTGCCCAGCTGGCTCATTACCATCACTGGTAAATAAAATGCTGTGTTTGAAAGGACACACCTTGCTCTGAAAGCATCAAGCTGCCTTGCTGATGCTGATACCAAACCCAGACTGTCCAGTCATCTCAGCACTGGGTGGAATGTGGCCAGCCTGCACTCTGCCTGAGGGATAGGCACTGAGCAGGGGTAAAGAGGATGCTGGGGAGCTGAAACACCACTGGTATAAGAAATGTGGGAATAAGGGCAGGACTGCAGTAGATTTTAAAGAAATAACCTTGAAGAGATTTTTTGGTTTGAAAAAAGGCTGGTTTTAATGTAACTTAGAAGGTTGCATCTGCCCTCTGTCCCCCAAAGCTTCTCCTAACATTCTGAAAAGCATCTACAATTGGAAGTGGTAAAAAATTTAAGGAGAAGAAAGAGCAGGGATTTAGGTATTTTGGCAGAGAGCGGGCTGCTAAAGGTGCCTGTCATATTAGAGGTGGCAGCTTAGACTTGTTTTCTGTGTTTCAAAGTGAATACACCCTCTAAGGCAAACCAGCTATTTTTAACTCTCATTCTGGGAAGTCCTTTTTCTCTATACTGGGAGAAAAGATACGTGCCCTGTGTCACAGTTGTCTGACAACCACTTACCTCGCCAGCCTGCTTTCAATAATGGGGCAGATAATAGGACAGAAAGCTGGTCACCCAAGCTCAGTGATGAATAAACCTCCACTCCTCATTCTGGGGGATCAACAGGGAGGGGAAGAGCCTGTTTGATTTATCAGGAGAGGTCCCATTATGGAAGGTCAGGCAGAGCCTAGCAGGTATCTGTTTCTCACCACAGGGAGTGTTTGCCCACTGTGCCCCCTGCAAGGCTTTTTCTGGCACACCCAAGGTGAGTCACGGTGGTGAGCAGAGTGCTGAGCCAAGACACAGCATGGTGTTGGGTTTTCCAAACCCTCCCTGCATCTATGGGTAATTTGGTAGTGTTTATGGCTTAGTCTCTTAGGATTGGACTCATCCCAGCTATATTTATAGGACTGGGTCTCACCCAGGCTTCTCCTGTAACCAGTGGAGAGACACACAGCCAGGGAGGAGTCATCCCTCTCTTAGATTGGCACTGATAACTGACGAGGGTGGTGTTGCAACTAGGAGTTTGCAAAGCTGAAGTACTTTGAATTGTGCTTGGTAGCCTCTTTACAGGAGTTTGGGGCTTTTCCTTGGGTCTCAGGCTTTCTGCATCAGAGGAGAAGTTCATGGTTTCCCAAGAAGTGCCTGTTCATACTCTCAGGGAGCAGAATGCATTTTCAAGTGAATCACAATCAATTTGAAAGTTTAAATTAATGAAAATTGAGCCCTCTGAGAAGTATCAAATGCATGCCTGCACTTCCTTTATACCAAATGATGCTAATAGCAGTGTAGCAGACTTCAAATTTCCCCATCAGTTAAATTGACTGAAATTTTTTCATAGAAGGCAATTTATAAAGCAATATACTGTAATATAGGTATGTTACTACTGACTATTTAATTGTTACCATACTACAGTCTACTGGCAGACAGCAGCTTAAATAACTTGTAAGTGGGGAACTGTCATGAGAAATGGCTGACTTACCAGCCTTCATCTTTCCTTTGTCTGTGCAGCTATTTTACTCTTAGCAGTGCCCTGCAAAGAAAAGATAGGCAAAGTGTAAGCATGTCTTTTAAATATTGTTTAATTTATTACCACAAACGCTGACATGATTTAATCAGAGCATATTACTAGAGAATGGCATCAGTATAAGATGCTCCAATGAAGATAATTTTCTGGTAACTGTAATTTTTACTTGAGTTGACAGGGTTTTTCTGGGCTTAGTCTGTGAGACTTGCATTTGCCTGGAATGCTTCTTGCTCTCTATTTCTTGGCAGAAACTTTCAGTCTTGCATCCCATTTAAAATGGTTTGTAACTGGAAATATGTGTTAGGGGCTGGTTCTGAAATAGATGCTGTGCCAGGTGAGTCTTCTTGCTCCCATGGTTGAGTCTTGATTCAGGCACCTGAATCTGGGCTGCCCATGCAAGAGCTGAAGGTTACATGCTGTGTTCCTCAGCTGGTCACTTGTGCCTGTACTGCAGGTACTGACATTCAGGAGAGGATCCATCAGCTTAAGTGTCCTGGCTTGGCATGGACTCAGCCAAGCCTCTCTGCAGGGAGCAGCTCCAGAGAGACAAAATGTGGAGATAAGCAGGCTGATTTCTCCCAGGTCCTAAATCTGCTCCATGCAGTCGTACCCAGCCTAATTGCTAAGGTACGTGGCTGCACTGCCTGTGGAATAGCAGCCATCCCAAAAGCATCCTGTACTGCTGGGAAACACTTCAGCTCTCCTTGGCACAGTACCAGGAGTCCTTTGGGACTGATGGTGGAAATGGAGGTTGAGAGCAGAGAAGGACAATATAAAAAATGAAGGCTGGTTCAGTATAAACAGCTTCTACAGGTATAACAAAACATCTGGTACTGACCCTCATCAACAGAAATGAGTTTCCATCTTGAGAACTACAAAGATATGGTCAATGGCACGACAATGGCTTTTTTAGTATATTTTGTCTGGCTGAGAAACTTAAAAGTTCATTGTTCCCCTTCTTGAGTGTTCTCCAGAGTTCTGGAAGTACAAACCTTCTCAGGGTGCCAGTTGATAAGACACTACTAAAATGAAACCAAGCACTCGATTAATTTCATAGTGTTATTTCAGTTTTGGCACAGCCTCTGGGTTCTTAGCTGTCTAATGTGCTGCTAAGTGCCTTCTCAAGCATGGATAATAGATATTAGGAATAGAACAGGAAAGCAACCTTTTCAATTAAGGACAAAATGTACAGAAAGTAAAATTGCACGAGTTGTCTCAGCTGTGTATTGGCTCATGCGCACAGTCTCCACATACAATCAGTAGGTGCTCAACCAGATAATTACAACCTTCCTGCAAAAGGCTTCATGTTGGAGAGTCACCTGCCTGCCTATTACCACTTGCAGGATCAGAGCTGTCCTTTATTTTCACTGCTGCAGATTGTGGAGTTAGTGTTTTCCAACTTCTGTTTAAAAAAGAAGCGTTTTTCTAACACATCTTCCAGTGGGCTGCTGCACCAGGTAAGTGCTGGACATCAAGAGGGATATGTCAGCCTTTTTGTCAGTAATGATTTATATTTGTCAAAATGCAATTTTCACAATTGATTTCCTGTTGCAAGGATTACAGGAGCAGTTAGTTAGGGGAGTGCTTGCCTTCCAGCCAGCTGGTATTGCTTCATGCTCAAATTGAGGTCAAGAGTTTTTTATATACAGGAGTAAGAAGTGGTCAGTTGAATTGTTACTTAAAATCTCTTTAGGTGCACAGCATCTGCAAGTGCTCCTCTTTCAGGAATCATCTGTGCTGCCACAGGCAAGCTGGGCTGTAACCTTTGTGAGGGTCAAGTAATGCTAATAAGAAATTTTAAGATTTCTGGGGGGGTGGGGTTATGCCCAGTACTGCATGACAGGGTATCCCTTTTAAATGACTTGTATGCAGCTGGTGGCACATGTATCACACTTTAGGAATCCCAGTGCAGGTGTTATAAAAATATTTTCACAATGGTTTTGGCCACACCAGATTTTTCCCCCCCAAACTTGGACCAACACTGATAGTATCCAGCAAGTCATAACTTTGGATAAACAAAGTAGAAGCAGAGATGGTGGCTCATGTCATACTGTCTGGGGCAACCGCCTTCTCAAGGTCTTTAATTATTTTTCCTGTGGGCCATGCTGCTATTTCCACTTAAAAGGAGTCACTCTCTTGCTGATGGGACTGTAGATACCAGTCTTTATTTCAGAATCAGAAGAGATGGTGAAGTCTCTGAGAGAACCTGTTCCCAATCCATATGAGCTCTCCTGCTCTGCCATTTACTCAGTCACATGGTGGCCCTGGCTGTGCTGCCCCACGATGTGTTTGAATGACCTGTTGAAAAATACTGTGTCGATTTTAGGGAGGAGGGTGGGGTTGGGGTGGAAGCAGGAGTTATCACACCCACTCACTGGTTTTCTGGCTCCATGGCAGACTGCTGGCAGGGAGTTTGCTGTGCAGGTGGTAAGTCTGCTGAAGGATCTGTATGAGTTTGTTGATCTCTATTAGATCAGTTTGAGAGTCTCTGAGATGCTGTTTGGCCTTGAAGAATGTTTTTTTAGCTTTTTATTGGTCATGACTGTATTTAACCCTGTAGAAACCACAACCTCACTGTGTAAGAGATAAGTATATAAACAAATAATAGAGAAAATATGGGGTAACGTAGTCTTGGCCAAAAAAGTCACTGAAAGAGTAAGGTGCATGCTTAGGACAGAATTAAGTTGTACCTCTCTGGGTTTACAGATTCTGTCATTAGTTTGATACAGTGTTTTAAATTGCCTACATTTGTGTAATAGTGTTTTCTTTTGAAAGAGCAGGTGGTTCCAATGGTAATGCAGGATAAGTGAGCACTTCGGAGAGCTTAGCTGATATTTTACATCAGCCAGATGCTTCCCTTCAGTCCTTCAGTGTGAGATACTGGAAGAAAGCACAGGAGAACAAAAAGGATTTGAAGTGCCCTCAAAACTGAGAATGCAATGGTTTGATGACCGTGTTCTCTAGGAAAACTGGAGTCCTGAATATAAAACATGGCCTACAATTTTACAATTTTAATGCTGGTTTTGTTCATTTAAATATATTCCTGAATCTCCTAAAATTCTCAGAATGTAACTACATAAAACCATTGGCATTTATGGCTGTGAGACCCTGAATTTATGCTCAGGTTTGAATTTAATACTCCTGTTTCTGGTGTGCCTCTAATGTCTTTATAAGCCAGCAAGCAGAAAACAATGAGCATATACAGGTAGAGTTTAGACCATCTGTGTGCCATAGTGAAAAAGATAGTTTGCTATTAACAGAGTTTTTGCTGTCTCAGATATTGATTGGTTAATGCTTGTTTCGCTCCATCTGATAGTGGGGAATACCTGAGAGGTATTGATATTGTAGACTTGAAATGGGACATAAATAATTCATAGCAGCAAACATTAGAAAACATATGATAAGCAGCTTTGCTATTAGAGTATCTGCATATCAGTCATTCTGAGAATGTTGTGGGAGGCAGGTACAGAGAGTGAGCAACTACTCAGTTATGATGAGTAAGTATTGCCTGAGAAGGATAGGAGTGGCTGTGATGCATTGCTAATTATGAACTTGTTCCACCTGGGTCTCACCTGGTGTGACCATAGGTAACTTATAGTTATGAAAACTTAGAACGTTTATTCAGCATATTCTAAAAGTCAGATATTAGATAAAATACTTAGCTGCTGAGTTCAGTGGGTCAAAATACCAATTGATCTACATCAGAGTAGTGTCACTGAAGCTGTGGAGATACATCTCCTAAACCAGCTATGAGTTTGCTTGAGGAGCAGAGCATTAAGCTGTGTGAGGTCCCCAGCAGACAGAATAATGCAAAGGCAAGGAGAAGGGAAAGAAATGGATCAAAGGTGATAAGGCAGAGGTGGAGAGCGAATAAATATTCTGTTTAGCCTCCTCATACAAACTCTTCATTAACTTCAACTGGATTGCCTCTGGAAGACCTGCCACACGTAAATATAGAAAAGGAAAGTGATCAGCAGGCAAAGTAAAAAGGGTGAAGTGTTGGGATCAGAGGAGATCAGGTATGATGGGATGATTAAGAGAAAATTTAATAGTAGATGGAGATTTTAATCCATATATACATATCTCTGAAGCCATCTTGTTCACACTTACATTTTAAGACTAGTCCTCAACATTTATCACTGAACCCTTTGCCTTCAGAAGCTACCAGTGAAGTTGATCCTGCTTGTTCAATAGCAGCCATTTTTTCCCCAAGACAACTGAACTTTCTGTTTATTCACACTTTGCTTTTATTGTAATTGCTTGCATGCAGGTGAACACGGGGGCAGGAGGCAGAAAATGCAATTTCTTTGTTACTTTCACAGCATTATGGGAAAGTCCAGACAATGAAGTCTGGCTTCAGACACCCTGAAGTGTTGTGATAGGTGAGGAAAAGGGTCCAATTAAATATTTAAGTGGCCGGGCCCACTGTGCTGCTGCGGCAGGGGATTGATTACACCTGGTGGGAGCCGGTCCGTGTCGGGGAGTGCCGGGGATGCGGGGAGCGCGCTGGGGAGGCTGCGGCCGTACTATGGTCAGCAGGGAATGGATTTGGCACTGCTTCTGCCTCTGCCACTGTGACTGCATCGTCCTGTGCCGAATGTCTTGTAGGTGATGGAAACCTCCTCGCTGCCTTGCACGTCCTGTCCCTTGCATGCTGTGCTCCTGCGGGAGCCCGCCCAGGAAGGGGGAAGGGATGCTCTGCTCGTGCCAGGGCGGTTTTGCGCGGGGATGGTCTGGTGCCATCATCCTGTTGTGCTGGGAAACCACTTACAGTTGTAGCTCATTGATGGATCGTTTGTCTTTAATTTGCTTCTAATTCAGGCAGGCGGGCAGTAGCAGGCTGAGATAATATTTGTGAGAAGTGACCCGTTGGATTGAGGAGATGCCGGCGTTAGTCAGGGCTGTTAAATCAGGAGAGGTCCTTACAGCAAGAATATGGGACCATGACTTCTGAACCAATGTGTTGGATTGCTTCTGTTCTTACTTGCTAGTGAATAGCATCTGTACTCATGGAATAGATAATGGTTTTTTAGAACAGATATGAAAAAGGGCAGCATTTTATACCTGCTGTAATTAATGCGATATTTGCCTATTTTTTTCCTCCATAATGACCTGCCTGTGACTGTCAATTCCTGTTAACTCTTCTGGAAATGAGGATTTGCAGAGATGAGTGGGTTTACTCTGGGCTTTCCTAGTTAGTGGGACTTTTGCTTCCCTTAAGCAGATAGCTTGGCTTTGGGCGTAAGTGTGAATGGGATCAGGTGCTGTATTTGAGTAGTTTGTTTATCTGTTGAATTTATTTAAGACTGCGACTTAATTTTCGAGGAATCCTAACTATTTCTAATGATGTTTTTTCATGTGGTTTGTTAGTTTTGTTTTTTTTTCATAAATCCTGAAATATCTCTCCATTTAGTTGTGTTTCATAGAAAAGTCCTCTTCTGTTCAGTGCTCTTGTCCAGGTACAGGTACCCATCATAGTTGCCTTACAGCAGTGTTGGAAGTTAAATCTTGATAAAATGGATCTTGTCTGGATCTTAACCATTAACTAGATGCAAACTGTGTGTTTATAATATGGTGTTTTCTATGTGTGCTTGGTGCTTCAATGCATGTCAGGGTCCTGCTGTTCTCCACGTGGTGGAAAAGACTGCCCTGAGGGGTTTACTGCCCTACCAGTGGGGTTTACTGTCCTCCCAGTGGGGAAAAAGGAAAGAGGCACTTGAAAATAGAGAGCCTTGCCTTGCAAGGTTGTATGTGGAGATAGGCCAAGAGTAGACCATGCTGCTCTTGGAGCCTTGGGTGCTGCTCCAGGCTATGGTGGGTGTGTGTGTGTGTGTATATATATATTTCTGATCTAATACACCATAAATCCAATAGCTGAGCAAAACCAGAGATGATGTTTGACCAGCGATGTGTGTAAATATCAGCTGATTGAACTGCTGTCCATGCCAGAGACTGGGTTCTTTTCCCCTGTGACATCAGAAATTTTCAGAAATTCAATTTGTCCAAAAAAAAAAAAAAAAAAG
>VXAX01001399.1:410830-457324 GCA_013399835.1 Leptocoma aspasia | reverse complement strand
AAAAAAAAAGGATCAAATCCCTGCTTTTTATTTGATGTAAAGAAATGTAAGTGTGAAGGGGGTATAAACAGGTGTATGTACTTACTTGGATGCAGAAACACACACAGTCACACTTAGCTAAAAGCAGATAGCTTATATTTCACAGAACAGATGTGTGGGGCTTGAGACATCCAAGGGAAGGTGCTGTCTGAGCTCAGCACACTCCTACTGCAGAGCACAAGGCCAGCATTGCAGTGTCCCTGTCTCTGTTGGGACAGCACCTGGAAAACTGACACTGGAGTGAAACAATTCATGTCCTCACTGAAACCAAATTCAGGAAAATATCTTTGCAATATAATCCATACCTTTAGATGGTGTGTTTTGATTTTCCCCTCTCAGCTTCTTTGGAGCATCCACTGCCTGGGCTCTGGCACACCTGAGTTCACTGAACACCCATGCAGTGGTGGGGGGGGGTGCCAGCTTCTCAGGATGGCCCATGCTCTCGATTTTAATGAGATTCTGATGGTATTTGGTGTTTTTCTTAAAGCTCCATTACTGCCTAAAGGCACAAGATTATGAGCTAATCTTCACCTTTATTGAAAAGTTTCAATCTTGGATGTTCAGGAAAATAGGCTTGATGTACATTCTGAAAAACAATCAAGAAAAGGAGGGAAGAGAAGCGCTTGGGGGCTTGTTTACTTGCTACTAATAATTGGGGGTTAATTTACTTTCTTTTATTTTTTTAAGCTAATCTCATGGTCCTGAATTTTATAGATTACTTTTTTACTTCCGGCACTGATTGACATCTTGTCCCATCATCTTCCCTGAGCGTGTTTATAAAGCCACCAATATTGGAATTACACCCTTAGAAATTCAATTATGTCCTTTTTTTTTCTTTTTTTTTTTCTTTTTGCAATAATAAAGAAGTAAAATTACTCTTCCTATACTTTTCTATGCACATAACATTTTTCTCAGAGCCAGAGGCAGCTCCCCTAACAAAAACAATTGGTCATCAACTAAGTTGGATGCCTACTTATCATGAAACTGCCTGTGGAAACCTGCCTGCTTCTCTAAATGCATCAAAGCCCCTGCCCGGCCCTGCCAAGGAGGGAGGTGCTGGCAGTCCCCCCACCTGGAGCTGCCTGGCAGGTGGCTGCCTCACCCACCTCGATTTCATCAATGCATAATTGAGCCATCGCTGAATTAGTTCTCTTTTGCTCAGAGCTCAGCACAGTAAACAGAATCCCCCTGGGATGCTCGAGTTCCATCTTTTTCTGTCCTGCAGGGAGGTTTCCTGCATTCATCTTGCCAGAGTTTCTGTTTCTTGGAGAGCCAGCGCTGCACAGCTCCGCGGCCCTGGCCCTGAGCCAGCTGGGTGTGCAGCCATCACCGTCCCTTGGGCTGCCATCCTCAAGGTCAGGTGCTCAGAGCACTTCCTCGGGAGGTGGGAACCAAGGTTCAGCCACTTCCCTGCCCAGGCAGAACTGCAGCTTTCCTTGCTCATCTTCCCCCACCCCAAAAAGCTCGTGCTATTTTAGATCAGTGTGTGTTTTGGTCTTCCTGCTAGAGTTGAACTGCTGAGAGGAAAATAATTTCCAGTTCTTACACGGTTCTTATATTTTATGTTAATCAGTCACTAGATAAAATACAGGGACTCCCATATCAGAACACATCCCTGTTGCTTGCCCTAACTGTGAGGATGAATTCCCACCACACTAGGCTGTGTTTTGGGGGAGATACTGACCCCAAAAGCCATGGAGCCACCTCACTGTGAAATGTTTCCTGTTTGCACAGTCACCTATGTGTATTTTTAAATCTTTTTTAGAGCTGGTTGTGCTGTTATGTGAGAGGTAACCCAAGCTGTGCTGCTGAGCTGAGGCAGTGGTGCTGAGATAAATGCAGCTAAGCCATGTCCTTTACATATTTACTGTGACCCCTGCTGTCAGAGTGGAGTTGCTTGCAGCAGGAGCTGCTTTAGCACTGTTTCATCTGTATTGCATTCAGGAGCAAAAAATAAGTTTTTCTCCACCAGCTCAACCAAGACACAAGCATGAAAAATTACCAAATGCTGTGCCAGTGCCATGATAAACAAACAGTCAGGATCAAACAAGTGCCATCATATTTTATGCAAAATAATGGAATCACCAGCTTTAACATTTGAGTCAAAGGCACTGTTTTCATGTTGGTGTGCTCAGTAGCACTTCTGGTGAATTGAAAATGGTTTCTTTCTAGTCATCTTCCAGCACTAGATCTTTGCACAGCCTTTTTGTTTGGAAACTCCCCTCTGGATCTGATGTCTTCCATCCTGCTCAGTGCACATGCACAACTGTGTGATTTTGCATGTAGGGACCATTGCAATTCCATCTGTTGATTTTTCCTAAAAGAAAAAAAAAAAAAAAGGAAGAAAAGGACTGTGCACAGCATATGCACCTGCACATAAATCCTTGCAGGAGGTGTGAACTAATGCAGGGGTAGGGCATTCCCATGTTAAATACAAGGGTTGTTTTTCCAGCTCTGTCACTGTCCTTAAATCTTATCTGCATCAGAAAGTTTCAGCAGTGAATGTTAATCCAGTTTTTAGTTCAAATGAACAGACTGCAGACCCCCTGTGCTCACACCCTTATTTCACTTTAAGCAGGGCCTGTTTCATGTTAGATTAAAGTAATCTAGAGGTAAAAGGTAAAAGATAAAAGCAAAGCAGTTGCAATCTTGGGAATGGTGCTTTTTATAGCTTCTAAGATGGGAATTTCTAGAATCCAACTGAGAGTTTGTACCTGATAGACACTGCTCCTTGTCCAGTGTGGTATAAGGTAAGCTCAGGTTATGTAAAGCATTGCTGGGGATGATTTTAAGAGGATGTGTTTTACTTTGCTCTGCCACAGATTTACAGCACCGTTGGTCACCAAGGAACAAGGAAGGGAGGTAGAGAAGGTTTTTCTGGCACGCAGTTGGAAATGCTCCTTTCCCTGCACTCTACTTGCCTCGGGTGAAACCAAATTTGGTCTGCATCAGAATAAGAATGCCTTAGGTGACCTTTTACGTGGTTTTGACTGTGTCAGTAGCAAATCTCACCTGTAGGTAAATTGATACAACCAATTTTTATTTGTGCAGACACGGCCTGGGTGTAATCAAGTCACTTCTGCCTCATAGCATTGGTGAAGTTTAATTAAGGCTGATAAAGTTCTTTGGAGTTCTCAGAGGAGAAGTTTGGTCCATGTGTAAATGACGTTATGGAAGGTATTTAATGTACTCTGTTAAAATGTTGCTGAGGCACCCAGTCTGTGAGTAACACTCTCTGAAAGTCTTTCTATTTCGAGTTAATGTTTAATAGGAGTGAGGCAAACTGCCTGAAAGGAGGCTTTGTGACACTGTGCTCCCTTAGTGGGGTGTGCTCCCTCTCTCTGCCCTGCTGCTGTTGCACATCAAACCGAGCAAGGCAGGAGCAGGACATGTGGAGTCCCATGCCCCTGTCGCAGGAGTGCCACGGGGGCAGTGTGGCAGCAGGCTGGAGGGGCCCGTGGGTGACCGAGTGCAGTGAGCAGCGATCCCTCTTCTCAGTCCTTCAAATCGCCATGGAAAGTCAGGGCAGCGTGACCCGCTGTCATCCAGCTCCGTCTGTACTCACTGGGGCCCGAGTGTAGGCACCCGCTTTATCGACGGGCTTGATCTAGGCTAATTAGACGGGTGCTTTGTCCAGGATAATTGTCTCTAGTAATGAGTTTAAGGGAGTGTCACTGGCACAGCTAGTCACCGGTACTGTTGTTCCCATTCCCGCTCGGCCGTGTGGCGGTGCCGGGACATCTGCAGCGCGTGCAGTCCCCACCAGGAGGGAGCGGGCTGAGCTCCTGGGCCAGGGGCTGCAGTGCTCACAGAGGCTCTGCAGCGGCAGCAGCAGCGTGGTTGCCCAACAGCGGCAAGAGAGCTAAAATTACAGGCTGTGAATGGGGAAGTGGTGGCAGATGGGGACACAGAGCCCTTCCCGCTCTGGCTGAAGCGGGGACAGCATCCATGGGTGTCACACCTCAGTGTGGGGCTGGCCTGATGGGAGTGAAGAGCCACAAATGCAGGGGGAAAGAGAAGGGGTTATGGTGAACCCAGCAAAATACCCTGCCCGGCTGAGTCCCAGCGTGGGTTTGCACGCTGGCCCAGGCTGTGCCTGAACAGGGACAATGGGATTAGCATCAGTCAGAAATGCTTTCAGAAACTGATATGTTGGGGTTTTATGACAGAAAATGGCGATTTATTTGAAAGATACTGCTGTTGGAAAGGAAAGCTTTGCAGAAACTTGTAATCTGGAAAGATTTCTTCTGTTCTTGTCAAGATAAGCAAGTGTTTGTGTCTCATTGCCAGAATATAAACGATGACAGGTCAGACCTGACGGCTGAACCAGATTCTCCCACAATCCAAGTATGTGCTGGAATCATCAAACAATGAGGGAGAGCTGTCTGTTTCTCTGACACCTCTTTTCTTCCCATAATCTGCTGGGGGTTTGTATGCGTTCGTTTGTTTGTTTGTGGTTTTGGGGTTTTGTATTTTTTCACGAAATCATCATGTTTTTCTCACATGCAAAACAAAAACTTTCAATATCATGAATTTAAAACCCATATGTATTTCTAATTCAGCTCTGACTCTGGACCCTTTCCTTAGCTCACTGGTTTCACCACACTGGTCCTGGAGGCTGTAGGAGCTGCAGAAACCCCAAGCAGGGACTGCTTCCATTCTGTATAATGAATGAAAGTGTGTTAGTAGATGGGATGTGCTGTACTGAAGAAGCACAAAATATTGGTTTCTCAGAGAAATAAACGGTTTCGATACTTTTCTGAGGATATGCAGTCAGTGTTGCTTACACTTGTAGCCAAAGTGAAAGGGGGAAGAGAAACATTGCTTGGAGCTTCTCCAGCAGGAGAGAAAGGATGGCATTGTCCCTGTTAGTTCGTGCCTTCCTGGCACGAATGGAAGCCGGAGCATGGGTTTTCCTTCAGGGACAGCTTTTTTCCTGTTTTTGGGCTGGCTGCGGTTCCAGACGTGGACATCTCTGCGCGGCGGTGCAGGAGCAGCCAGCGGCACATGGAAACCTCCACAGCCGGCACAAAGCAGCGCCCTGTGCCAGGACATCCCCCTTGCTGGCTGTAGGGACAGCTGGGGAAGGGCAGAGTGGGTGCTGGGGTGGTTGAGTAGGAGGAGAAAAAAGAAACACGGAAAACATCTGTGTGCTCCCAAAATCTGCCTTCAGCCGAATCACAAGGTGCTTATATAAAAGCGTGGTTAATCATTGCAAAGCAACGAAGCGAGGAAAGGGAACACAGACATTCGCAGAGCATCTCCTGCGTTAATGAGTTGCCAAAAATGTGGCTCACGGCAGCTGAGAAGCTGCAAACGGGTCAGTAGCAAAACTGTTTCTCCTGGTCATTGTGCTGAGAGGTGCTCTTCTCTGTGAGGCTGTTCCCAAAAGCTGGCAGGGTCAGAGGCAGCTCACAGGGCAACTAGAGAGGCGTCTTCAAATGAGGGTGGCATCACCAAGGGCACTCACTGTTCATGTCTGCTTCTGTCTGAGAAATACCTAAAAATGTGGAGGGGAATTAAGCCTAGAAATCCAGTTGAATTGAAACCCCCTCAGCCTCACAGCTGTCTGCTGTACGTGCACAGCAGAGCATGCATGTACAGAATGAAGCATGAAATGAAATCCCTGCCTTCTGTGTCCGTGAGCTGTGGCTGAGCAGCACAGCTAAAAGCTGGCCCTGGCTTCCTCACGTGCAGTTTCTGCGATCCTTGCTGCACCTTAAACTCCTTTCACGTGAGCTGCCTGCTGTGTGCTTCCCAAATACTTGCAAAGTTTTTCCCTGAGGCTTCCCAAAACAATCACCCGCTCCCCCACGTTCATTGCTTTGTGTGATCTTTACAAAATGTGGCATTTCTGTCTAAACAGTTTGTCAAGGACCTATGATAAACAGCACTAAGTTGTCAGTCGTGAGTCATTAAAGAAGTGAACTGTCTTCACTTCGTGCCCAATCATAGGATATTTTTAAATGTCAGAGCTTTTGGCTTAGTGGTTGTCACTGGCTTCATTTTTGGGAGACTCAAAATTAGAATACACAGGCCAGGTTTTCAGAAAGTTCTGTGTACCCTTACTTCAAATGTTAGTCCTTAAACACATTTCAAAAATATGCACGATTTCCTCAGGATCAGTCAATGCTGTGGAATTTCTGACTACGATGCATTTCTGCCATCTTTCCCGTTTTCCTACTTTCTTAATTGGTTTTCAGATAACATTCAGCCTGGCAGTAATACATAAAGAACATAGAGATAAATACACTTAACAATTGGAGAACGACATATTTAGATTTGTAAGTGTTTAATCCTGATTTGCTCTTGTTGGATAACTTTTTAAAGTGAGAAGTTTTACATTTGAAAATGAAAAAATAAGGCAGGCATAATAATTTCTTGCACATAACTGACCTCCTTCCCAGTTTATCAGGAAAATTGCTGTTGGATTTAAAGGAAGTCTTATCTGTTTATTCACCGTTGAATCACACCTCCTCAAATGAATGGAACAATCCTTGTAATAAATGCTAGACCACTTATGTTACCAATAGTTATTTTTATTTGCAGAATAATTGTTTCTTTCTGAAAATGGCATGTAGTGTCAGTGTCCTTGATTAAATGTCTGAGAACAGAGATTAAATGATCAGTCAATACAGGAGATGTGACTTAAATGGTCACATGCATACTCAGCTTTTGTCGGTGGATGCCAGTGAAAGCTCAGCTTGATGTGGATCCCCCAGAAGCAGAAGACCACAGCACTGTAAAAAGAAAAGTCACCTTTGTAAAAGTCTTGTTTAATTTTGCATCTCTTTGCACCTTCCATCAGGCAGCTTTTGATGCCAGCTCAGCATCAGAGCAGCACAAGTTTAGCACCATGTGTGATCTCAGACTCAGCAGGGCAGATAAATTTCTGTGCAAGCACAGAATAATACTTGAAGGATGGAGCTGAACCATGTCAAAGCTAAAAATGCATCCCAGTGCAATGGGCTGTCCTTCCACAGGACAACTTTTGCAATACTGCAGGTCTTCACATCACTAAGGGATCAGTATGTAATCTACAGCAATTGTGGTGCCAAGTTTCTGGACAAATCTGCTCCCACATTTAGCCCCTGGATTCTCACAGTGGGACTAAAAATGTACAGGAGTCAATGATTTGTCTAATAGGAAACAAAGGAGCTAAAAATAATAATAAAGCAAAGAGAAAATAATAATGCTTGAGGTTTATCTGTCATAGTAAGGTGGAGAAACAATCTGAGTGGCACTGTTTTTTCAAAGTCAGACACATTTGCTTTCTTTCTTAACAGCATCCTCTCATTTTTTCTGTAGGTCCAGCTGCCCAGCGCCAGATCCAGAATGGTCCATCTCCAGATGAGATGGAAGCACAGAGAAGGTGAGTTGTGATCAGAGTTCAGCTGTGACAGAGTTCTGTCTGCTGTGACAGAGTTCTGGTTTGTAACTTGGATGAACATGCAGTCCTTGTTCACCAGTAAGCACTGCTCTTTTTGCTTGTACGTATTTTAAGCTGGTTCTGAATGTTTTCTAATTATTGCTAATGATTCTGTAATGACTGTTAAAGGGTGAAGTGAGCCAAAATTCACACTCCAGGTGAACTCTTTCCTTGGTAGGTACTCAGGAGTCTTCCTGCCTCCAAAAACCATAAGGGAAGTGTAGGGAAACTAGTTTCCTGCACCTTTATGAATAACTGTGAAGGACCTGAGATTTAGTATGGATTTACCCATGACTGGGTCAGCAGTGATGATATTTCACCTGAGATTTACTTTGGGATAGCAGAGATATCATAAAGGTCAGATATCACCTGCCTGGGCCCCTGCTCACAACAAGGCAGGTGATATTGCCTCTCCCACTGCCTTCCTGAAAAACCTGATCCAGCTCTTCCTTTAACCAGTGGAAGTCACTGATTCTGCATATGTAATTCAGGCCTCCAGTTTGGGTGTCTATTCTGTACATTTAAAATGTGAGCAGCTTAACTATGTTAGAATAAAAATATTTTATTTATTCCTTTTTGTTTAGAGACAGTAAAAGCCCTTTGAGTAGGTATTATTTGACTGCTACAGGGCACATGGCCCTAGGAAAGCTTCTTTTGCTCCACTGGAGTGGAATAAGATATGCCAGTAGATGCAGTTAGATATTACTGCATCTGCACTAGAGGACTTGCAGCTTTAATTATGCTAATGCATTCTTTAAGCATAGAGGAGACCTAATTTTAAGCCTAGTTTTTTTTTTTAACATCTTATAAGCAGGAAGGAAATTAAGTTATGGTATCTACCCTGCAAATTTGTCTGTTTAAAAGGTTTTTTAGAGATCTTTACACAAATGTTTAAAGAATATATTTTTAAGTCAGAGTGTAATTCGTCCTCTCTTGTACTTTTCTCCTTGCATACTCCTTAAGTAGCCTTGTGCCAATCCCGGGCTTTATTTAGTTCTACTGGAATAAATTTTACTTCCTAAGAGTTTAAGAACTTCTCCTTTTAGCATGTGTGGGAGGGTGCATTTGGCACATATAAACTGCTTCTGGCCAAGGGCAGAAAGGGCTGGTATGAACCACACTGACTTCAAGTGGCAGTGCCTAACCCCTGTTTTGGATTTTTGCACCCTGCACCTCAAACTGTTCTGCAGCAGCTCTAATGATTTGGGGGTGCTTTACCTATATTTTTTTCCTGTTCTGTCAGACTGGAATTTTCCAGGTTGGTTCTCTAGTTCTCTAGATAAACCTAGAATTTTCCCCAGGTTTAATCAGGAAAATGTATGTATATCAAGTTGTTCTTCATCATCAAATTTTGCTAATAAATGCCAAGCTAAGGTAGGGAACAGTATGCTCAGGAAATTCTTAGTACATGTGTTAACAATTGAAATTTTGGCAGTGGAATTGATGCTGTTGCATCCATAACAATCAAGAAAGACTTAGGGTATGTTTTGAAGTAAAGATTTCTATTTATTTGGTTTGAAGTGTCATAGCTTAAATGACACCAGTTGAATCAACCAACTAAGACTTTCTCAAAAGTGATGCACCTTTGCACATATGATAATTTTCTCAGAAACATGCAATTTTATAGAAATTGCATGGATTGCATGTCCTGAACATAAAACCACTTTAGGATTGATCCCTCCACAACAAAATCATGTATTTTCCTTTACCATATATTGAACTAGATATGAAACACAGAAAATTTGTTTTGCAAATTAAGATGTTCTTTATTTTCCACATAATATAACTTTATTTTTATGGACTTTTTTATTTTAAAAGCTTCTATTAGTATAGAAATAAGATAGAGTTGCTCAGCATTGCAGACTCTGGAAAGTACAAGTAAAAATGTAACAGGGAAGTGTCTTAAAATACTGTGCAAGGAGTCAAAATAGAAATGTTGCTTAGAGTTGAGCTTGCTTTACTGTACAGACCATGACGTAAAGCTGTTGAGAAAAGAGAAAACTGCACATTGAAGACTGGTCTAAAGATAAATGAAACTAATTAGGGTAAATTTGACCTAGAAACTGTGTAGGAAAATGGTAATAAACTTTATTACCAAGTGCTTCAGCAAGGTGAATTCAGAGTTGTGTTTTAATATTGTTGAAATCTTTAGTCCATATGCATGCACTTGCCAAGAAGCCTGGCAAGCAGTCTGGTTTTCAGCTATCAGGTGTTTTTAAGAGGAGCCAAGCGAGGGTGGGTTTGTGGCGGGGGTCAGGGACATCCCTTCCTGCAGGAGCAGTCCAGTGTGCAAGAGCAGACCTCTGCTGCTGGGCCCTTGGAACTGCACATCCCTGCAGAGCTGTCCCAAGCCTCTCGGTGCCGGGCAGCAGGGCTGGGCAGCTCCTGCGGGAAGGTGCCAAAGGAGCAGCAGTGCAGAGCTGTGATCGCTGTTTGCAGAGGGAGCACAGCGCTGCTGCTGCTGCTGCTGCTGCTGGTGCCACAGGGACAGCAGTGATGGGGCTGGCAGCTGGACTGGCCAGTGCCCAAACGGGCTTGGATGTGCACCTGGACAACAGAGACTTCGTACAGTCAGCACCAAAATGCAGATGAAGCTTTGCTGTATTTTCGTTCTGACATGCTGGTACTCTACAAGTGCTTTTGGCTCCTGATGCTTAAAGGATTTTGGACTGTGTCATTTTGAATATTTCCTTCCCTGGAGATATTCAAAAGCTGTCTGGACAGAATCCTGGGGGTTGTGTCCTCCAGGGGATCCTGCTTGAGCAGGGAGGTTCGACTAGATGGCCTCCAGTGCTCCCATCCAATCTTATCCAACGCGTGGTTCTGTGATTTTATGTGAGACAACACTTACTCTTTCCTTGCAATGCTCATACACTTCAGGTTAACAGCAGGCATGTTTGCTGTGCTCTCCTGGGCATTGGGGACTGCCTATTCCTTGTGCAGAGCCACTAAGGAGTTATCTTAAATGGATCAACCAACCCCTGCAGTGGCTGGTGCACGCAGGTCTACGTTCTGCTTAAGCTTCCCTGGTTAAGTGTGTGAACTGGCACTGCTGCGGCCAGGGCAGGTGAAATCAGACCCACCTCGACGTCACAGGATCATCTCTCTCCCCAGACACACTGTGCTTCTCAGGGTATAGAGCTTTTACTCAAAATTATAAGAAATACCTAATGACCAAGGGTTTTTTCATTGCTGTTTTAGGCAAGTGATGGAGCAACAGCAACAGCGCCAGGAATCTCTGGAAAGAAGAACCTCTACCACAGGCATGTATTAAATCAAGCAGTCTCCCCCTGACTGTCTCCTCTTGCTGTTGTTGGGGTTTGTGGGGTGCTGTACAAAAGCTAGACTGCTAAAAGTGGTTATAGTTAGAATTATATTTTAAAGATTAGATTTTCATCCAGAGACTTACATGCATTTGGGCATGGTTGTGTTGTTTTGCAAGGGGCTCAGGTCTGAGGCATGCAGGTGGAACTAGGCAGGTTTTGCACTTGGCAAAACTTGTACAGCTGAGGGGCATTTTAGGTGTACCGAGGGGGCCTGGCCATGCTTCTTCCACACCCCTGAGGACAGCAGGTAGCACAGCCACCATAAGAGTGACTCTATGTTTCCAGGGAATGTCAGCACAAAGGGGTTGATGTGCTGGATGTGCTCAGGCACTCCCCATTGCTCTGCAGCACAAAACAAACTACAGCACAGAGGAAGATACAGCTCTAGATGCTCTTCCTTGGGGGTTTTGTGATCATGAAGTCTTCTGTGAACTTAACGGAAAAATATATATATTTAATGCGCTTACAGAAATCTTCTATAGCATATTACATTGCACTAAACAGAGAGATGACAGGAATAGTTTATAGCTACAAAGTATGGCTTTGTCTCTTTGATAGGAGGCAGAGCAAGCAAGCCGAGATGGCCATCTTGTGTTTGGGCTTTGGTTTTGGGCAAGTTTTTTCAGTTAATCTGGCCACATAAGTGAAATGTTTTTCCTCAGTTGTTAAACCTTTTGACTAGAAACCAGCTCAGACACAAACACATGCCTTTGGTGACAGAAAGAGCTGGACTCTTGTTTCAGCAGAGGTTAGTGTGCTGTTCTGTATAGGGAACTTAGCCAAAATCCTGCCTTGGCATCCACAAGGCATGGCTCCTAGGGGCTGCAGGCTGTTCCCTCTCTGCCTACAAGGTGGCCACCTCTGTGTTGAGCATGTCCCTTGCACCTGTCCCTGGTGCAAAGGTGATGCTCGTGATCTTGACTCAGATTCACGTGGGGTTTGGAGGAGCCTCACTGGCACCAGAGCATGCAGCCCATCCCATGCTGCCAGGGTTCTGCTCTGCACACCCCTCCAGTTCTGCTGAGGGCTGGAAAATCCCCAAGCTGGTGCCTGCACCATCTCCTCTTTGCTTTGTTTGAGTTTCTGTTTGCGTTTACTTCACGGTTCCTTTTCCTCCGTTCCACTTTGCCTTGGTTTCGTTCCTTCCTGCATACCCACCTTATTCTTTTGTCTTTTCTGTTCTTTTAGTTTCCACCCTTCAACCAAGCACATGCTCTCCCCCCTCTCATCCCCAGTCTCCTCCTCCTGCCTCTAGTAACTGTGGTGCTCCTGCCTCTGGTGTCGTGCTCCCCCCACTACCTCAAGCCAGCGCTGTCTCTTCAGCACCCGCTGTCCCCGAGTCTGAAACTCAGTCCCCTTTCCTGTCCCAGCAGAGAGCCAGAGAGCCCCCACAATTCCTGCACAGGCACTCGGCCTCTGAGCTGCCAACAGCCCCAGGTTCCTCCTCCCCACCCTGCCCAAATGGCAGGACTGTCATGCCAGGCATCGGGCGAACCTCGCTGTCTCCACCGCCTCTCCATCCTTCCCATTTTCCCTTTCCCTCTCACCAGCCTCTCAGGGGCTCTTCTCTTTCCTGCTCTCCTCAGTCTTCTTCTCCCTCTGCTACAAATGCACCATCTCTGCAGAGGGGTGACATCCTGCAGCCACGTGGTCCCACCATCCTGCCTGTGATTCCTGTCCCACCTGACAGGGTCAGGGCACCCACAGATAAAGCAGGGTGGGAAACCTCAGCAAATGTACCCCTGAACGGCCATCCTGAAGAACAAATTGCTTTAGGCCCCCCTGGAACCCAGGTGAAAAGTGTGGATGGGTGCTTCTTTCCACACTTAGGAGCTGCACCCTGCTCCCCGCTGCCCACCATCGCCAGCCCCTCCAGCTCCTCTGGCCAGGGTCCCTCCCCACCCTCCCATTTGTCATCTTGTCCTGCACAGCAGTGGTGTCACGCTGCTTCCATTGTCACACTGTCACACTGTCTTCCATTGCCTCCCCCTCACGCTGCTGTGTCTGAGGTGGCTATGCCCAGGAGGACCCCTCCTTACATGACATCACCAGCCATTGCCCACTTGAGTAAGTACTGATTTTGAATGAGTTGCGACCTGTGTAAAGCCTCAGCTGGCACCTGTTCAAAAAGCCTGGTTGGCACTGCCCCCACCATTAGAAAAAGGGGCTGAGAGACCCAAAGCTACTCCTGCTGTATGTGATTTCTGAAACTGGGGTGGAAAAATATCAAAATCACTCCGGACTGATCTAGGGACCAGGCAAAAATTAAGAATTACAGAACCAGGACCCTGTAGCTGGGTTGTTGCAATGCATATTCCTACTGTATTATCCCAGACCAAGATTTTTGTCATTCAGCAGAGTCAAATTGTTTCAAAAAGCTTCATATAGAACCTATTTTCAGCTGGTCCAAACATAGTGGATGGGCTCTTCTGAAGCTGGAGGCCAGGTCTTCAGCAGGTTTCTTGTCTGTGTAGGAATGTTGGTAGAGATTGTGATTTTTATTCTTTTTGTTAAGTGGTATTTCTGTTACCAGTGAAACATAGAACATGGATTTTGTTTAAGATACCCAGAATCCCCTGGGGTTGTGCAATTTATTTAATTCAAGAAACTCTCTTCCTGGTATTCACTGCTTGTATAGTTGTAGGCTTGTCACTTTAACTATTCCAGCAAACTTTCTCATTAGAGGCAGATCAAGGGCTTGGGTCTGGCCACTTTGTATATGGTCATGATTTCTCGTGCCTGTCTAAAGCCTGCTGAGTGAGAACAATTTGCAAGCAATGCCTATTTGCAATTCAGACCATATGTTTTGTGACTTGGATCTCTTCAGGTTTATAACCACATATAATGCTAAAGTGGTGTGCCTAGAAAAGGAAGAAAACGGAGACATTTCCTTTTACTTTCTGCTAAAAGTATTACTGTAACCACTGGAGGCTCAGTCCTTCAGCTGATGTAAGTCCTTGAAATCCACTTAGTTCAATACAGTTATTTTAAACTCACATCACTCCATTATTTTGAATCAGTTCAATTTTTGCCTGAGGCTGCCCTCTAATTAGGTGGGTGTAGTTTTGCAATTACAATTAAATGTATCCACAATGAATTACAAGCTATTATGTTCATGAACAAAAGAGGGCTTGAAATGTTTGAAAGTATTTCTAATAGCAGCTATGGTTCATTTCAAGAATGGAATTGGGAGTGTGAAATAATGGCAGAAGTAACCACAGAAATAAGGCAGTATTATAAGAAAACCTAGATAAGAAGAAAAACAAGCTGTTAATGTTAAATGTGGTTTCCAAATATTTCTCAGTCAAAACCCACCTGTCTTTCAAAGTAACACTTGCTGAACAACTGAAGCTGTGAATACATACCAAGAGCAGCCTGTTCTGACAGCGTACATGGAGAAATACCCTTGGGGAGGTGTATTTGTTCAACTGACCTGTTACAGACAGGATGGAATTAGCACCATCAGCCCTTCCAACAGGCTGCTGCTGAGAGGAGCTTTGCAGAACCTCAGGGTACTTGGAGCTGGAGTCTGCTCTGGTTGTTCTGCAAAACTGGCAGAGGCCACACACCTTCTGCATGACAGAAAGGAGGATTTGTCACTGTAGCCCACAATTCTCCTGAAAAGCTGATGTCAACCAAAGTCCATGGAGTTTATTGTCTCCATATAGAAAGCTGTGGGAGAAGCAGAAGAGTATGCCACTTATGAATTGGGAAGCGTTGTCTGTGTTCTGATTCTGACACAGAATGAAACAATAGCCCAGCCAGGGAGAAGACTGTCAGTGACAGGGTCTCTCAGGAGGACACAACTGTAGCTGACTGACCATTGATACAAGCACCTCTTCCCATTCTTCACATGTATGGTGCTTCCTTGCTTCGACCACTTGTCCTGGAGTCAGGCCATGGCACTGGGAGTGGGAGCGTGACCTTGTCTGTGGGCTGGAGGAGATGGTGCTTCACGGCTAACTCCTATTCTCTGCATTTCAGGCCCAGCACTTCCACCTGGCCACCCCAGTGGTGCTGCTGTGATCCCTGCTTCATCTGGGGGGCCCCCACCTCCGCCACCCCCCCCAGTCCCTCCACCACCCATGGGAGCCGCGCCGCCCCCGCCGCCCCCACTGCCAGCCGGCGCCGGCCAAGGGGCTGGCGCTGAAGATGGGTCAGTGTCAGGGCTCGCAGCAGCTCTGGCTGGTGCCAAACTAAGGAGAGTTCAGCGGGTAAGGAGGTGGCACTGGGACTCCCCGATGGGCTCGTCTCTGCTGTGGGAAAGCCTGGCAGAGCTTGGTGTAATGGTCTGCAAACCCAGAGAGAGACATGGTGAAACATGCTTCAGCTGACCATTGGGTGAACTTTTAAACGTGATTTTGCAGTGCAAATAAAGCTGAGCAGGAAATGTTGGGTAGAGTTTACGCTCTTCAGAACACATGAGGTAGCAAATGCTTGTGACTTCTCACATTGCCAGGATTTCTCTACTTCCACATAGTCCACCATTGTACTATGCCTTAGTGTTTTCACTTGTTTTAAGTGGTTAAAGCTACACTATACTTACAAAACAACCAGTGTAGACTGTTGAGGCCTGGTCAGTAGCTGTCCACTTAGGTAAGGGTTGGTTAACCATGCATAAACATAATTATGAACAACCAGCGCTGTGATTTTTTTAAAATATTTTGCCTGTATATTTGCATCACCCAGATCTGTCTTGGTTTTGGTAATATTCCTGTGGGTCTTCTTCCCAAGGCAGAACACATCCTATCTCTGGTTTTGGGCTGTGATTGTGATCGCTGTTCCTAACACTTGGGAAAACTAATCATTGAGGGCGTGGTTGTAAAGCAAACCTTTCGTTAATTCCAATCTTGATTTCTCTCTTAAGCCAGAAGATGGTTCAGGAGGGTCCAGCCCCAGTGGGGTCTCTAAGAGCGATGCCAATCGAACAAGTAGTGGAGGAGGCGGAGGAGGACTAATGGAAGAAATGAATAAATTACTGGCAAAAAGGTTTGTACTTACACCTCAAGTAAGCCCCATGAGATCTGCAGCAAGTTGTGGAATAAGGCACTGTCATTTTTGTTGTTAGCAGTAGGTGTTTCCTTGCAATTTGACAGGTCCTGCATAGATGTTGGTCCCCAGTATTGCCCAACTTTAAAAGCAAAAGGTGTTGCATTGGAAAAATCAGCTCCCTTTTTGCTAGTGCAAGATGCTGTATTTCTAGATCTAAATTTTTTAAACTTACAAATAGAGAAAGAAAAGGAAGGATAAAATAATGAAGTGTAGGTATAGTTTTAGGGTGCGCAGAGATGGAGTTTTTAAATAATGTTGTCTTAGTGTAAAGACAGTTCTCAGCTCAAAAGGTCTGATTTCAACTTTCCTCCATGTCCTGTTCATTTCAGAAGAAATTCTGAACATGGGCTGTGGATTTTTTGAAAACCCTTGTGAAATCCTTTGAAAAGTAGTAAATAAATACACAACACTCTAAAAAGTTCCCAGCAGTATAAAATAACAAATAGATAATTTTCTTTCTTTTCAGAATTAAAATAGCTTGACAGCTCTTAATAGTTTTTTATGGGTTCTTGGCCTGCTCTATATCAATAATGACATTCCCTAGCTGGAAATTGTCTACAGGCAAAGTAAGGTTTGGTGACTAGATGCTAGCTCTGTTCAAGCAAGCAAGCTGAATGGACATCTCATGTCTTTGGACATAGAAATTCAGCACACTTGTGTGGTTCTCATCTAAAGTGTATTCCAGTATGGCTTTTGGCAATAGGATCTTGTGTCTTCAGGTATTTAGAGTGGAATTCCCCTGGTATCTTGACAAAAGCACTTGCACTGCCATAACCATTGTGCTACTTCTACTCTGAAAATAACTGAGCTCCAAATCCTTTTCCAGGGAGCTGATAGCAACAGAGTTATCCCCTAAATTTTTGAGGGATAAAACCATGTACCTGGAAATACACAAGTGCCATTCAAGGGTGTAGTCTGGGCACATGCTGTTAAGCTGATACTGAGAGGATTTCTTTTGCCTGCAAATTTCTTTTTATGTCTGATGACATAGGGAAAGGAAGAACCTGGCATTGTGTTTCAAGTTGTACTTACCTGCCTTACTTGCCTACTATTACCAGGAGGTAAAAAAAAAAAAAAATCTTGGTTTGGTTTTAAATTGAGCATGTTCAATACAGAAATCAGAGTTATGAGCATGGGGGCCTTTTCTGAGCAGTAAACCCCATGCTCAGAAATAGGGAATATGTCTAATGCTCAGTAAGTAATGGAGGAAAACATTTCTGAGAGCTCAGATGCTATAAAATACCACTCTTTAGATTCAGTGGGCCCTGTGAGAGCAGCCCTTTGCCTCAGGACTAAAGTGCAAACAGAATAATCTACCCACAGACCACTGTCACTCCCAGCCCAGTTAAGTTTGTTGCAGGACATAAATCTAACACTGGTCTCTCACCCTGGCAAATATTTCCCTCATTTAGATTTGTAATAATTACAACTTCTTTTTTTGTTCGAAGAATCAAGTAAATATTAGAGAAAGACCAAAAAATTATTACTGATCTAGTAAAATTATTAGTGCAGTTGAATATCTGGAAATAATTCCTACAGAGCACTGTCTCCTATAGACACATACTGCTCAGTTTGTTAGGATTTTTGTCAAATTTTCATCAAATCCTCTAATTTGTGTATCCAGTGAGGCTTTTCTCAGAAGCCTTTCTTAGTGCTTCCTGAGATTTTTTTTTTCTGAGTTGAATTTTGTTCACTTCAGAGCCATGACTAAATGAAAAACCTGTCATGTTGCTGTTTTAAAAAACATCTGCTAAGGGTAGTGTTCACAGGTGGATAAGGGTAAAGTTCAGCACAACCAAAGTCCACGTGGAGACTTGAGCTGCAGTTCCCCTAATGGTCTAAAATGGGAAATTGGATTTCTAGAGCCTCAGCACCTGGCCCACTGGAGTACTGTTTAGAACCTAAATAGGGCTTAAAAATCAAGAATTTGGTTTTCTTTTCATCATCCAGTTTGGCTAATGCCCAAGAAGTTTCAGCATGTATTTTTCAAAAACAAACAACCAACATCTTTGTTTACTGTCATGTCCAGTTTCCCCAGTGGATGGATTGCAGCTCTTTGCCACTTCTCAGAGAGTTTTGCCCCTCCTTGGGAAGCAGAAACGAATTTGGTTCTCAGATCCTCAGTCAGCTTCTGTAGGCAGCACCAGCACTGCTGGTCCTGGGACTACAGGGCTCAGGAGCTCTGCTGCCTTTGAATTGGTTTTGAGACAAAAATAATCTCCTGTTGTTCACCAAAGGCACTTGGAAACCAGGCAGGTGGGCTGGTTTCCTGATTCCTGATCTCCAGCCAGAGCTTTCCCACCCTGGAGGGAAGAAGGGGTCTTGGCTGAGCAGAAATGGTGCCTAGTCTCTCCCAGTGAGGGTGGACCTGGCTTGAAGGGCTTTTTTTGACATTTTTCCCATCATGTGGGAGCACTGCTACAGCCCTTTCTCTGTGCAGGATCAGGGATGCGGGATATAGGACCGGTGACAAACTGACACTGGAGCTGGCTGAGAGCAGTGTCATCACTGCAGTCCTCACCTGAGCCACCTGCTGTGGGCAGGGCTGGTCCTCAGAAGCCCCTGGTAGGGGGTGAATTGTTCCTCCTGGAGCCAGGACTTCCTGAACCCTGGAGAGAAGCCATCCTTTTCTCAGCCAGTTTCATACCCAGCTTTGCTTCCTCCCTCTGTTTCATCACATTTCCTTATGCTCTGCTCCCTGCATTCCTCTGTTAAACACCACCTCACAATGTTGCCCCTCTCCCTGAGTTGTATCACTTGGATCTGGATTCTTCACCTCCACCCCAGTCCTAGACAACCAAACACATCCAGCCATTGTTATGTTCCCTGGGATGAGCTAAATGAATAGTAACTCCCACCAAAGCCTGAATCAGTCTTCCTGTGAGGATTGTTCCTAGAAGGTTGACTGTGTCCTGTCTCCTGTTCCTTTGCAAAGGAGGAAAGCAGCGTCGCAGTCAGACAAGCCGGCTGACAGAAAGGAAGAGGAAAGCCAAAACGTAAGTGAAACACTCCTCCCTGTTGTGCTCTTGCAGATTCCTTGTAAGCCAGAGTCCTGTGCTCATCCACTGTGTCTGGCAGGCAATAACCAGCAGTGCTGATCCAGGAATAGGTGTGCTCATTCGATCCAAAGCTGAATGTAACTACTTCCATCTTTCCTGGGTACAGCACCTTGTAAACAAGAACAGCTACTTTATTCATAGGGGAAGGATTGTCTAAACCAGGTTAATGAGCTCCATTTCATGGTCTAATCCCAGTGTTGTAAGGAACAGGAGGTTCTTGCCCTGTAAGAAGGTGCATTGAACCTTCTGGCAAGTTAGCTTAAGATAAAGTTCATGTTTCTTATTTATATTTGAGGCTTGAGCTAAGCTGAAGCAGACCATCAGCCCTGCAGTGTAACTTTGGATTGCCAACCTCCATGTAATGTAAAGTAAGAATCAGCTCACTTCGGACCCCAGAGCGCACAGAGAACGTGCCTGGTGGAAGAAGGGAAAATGGTGTATTTACCATTAGGTCATCCAGAAGTCAAAATATGTGGCCATGATAGCTACACTAAACTGGGATAGAATTTGGACAACTTTGGGGAGCTTTGATTAATTTCTCTTCCACAAAAGCAGTTATACAAATAGTTTTATTTGACTCAGTCTGTAGACTGAACTTGATGGAACAATTTTGAGTCCAACATGCAGATGAAAACACTTTTTTACCTGTTGAACTGGTGAAGTGTGGAAGATCTTCCGTGTTTTAGGAGAGGGCAGGATTTGCACTGCATCCTTTCCAATGTGGTGCTTTCCAGGCTGCTGCTCATTCAGCTTTCCTGTTGCTGGCCAGTACCCTTGTGAAGGCTTTCTGCCACAGCTGCAAGGTCATAAAGCATCCTGTGGGCCTCATATTGCCTGTGTAGAGATGTTCTCTCCAAAGACAAAGCTGTTCAGTAGGAAATCCATTAAAACAATCTAGGTCTTGCCCCAAGCAAAAAGGTTTGTAGGAAGAGCAGGAATGAGCTCTTTAGGGAGAAAAGCAGCTATTTTCTGCATGTTCTCTGAGGCATGCTTCAAGCTGGAATTTGCCTGTTGAACCCGCTATGCAACCATTGCTGTTAATCTTGCCCCAAAGCTGGTTTTGAGCCATTCACTTGGAGATGAAAGGCACCATTTAGCTTCTAACTTGCCAGCTTCTGCTTTCTGTCCCTTATTCTCTCTCACTGAAACTCTACATTAGTTTATATCCCCAATCAAACTTTGCAATAGCACCAATCTGTTTAGAAAAGTGTTTTAGAGAGCATCTGTTTAATTTGTGTCTTGAGTACATTTCAAGTTCAGGGTGTCTTCTTTCAAACTGGGTGCAATTCCATTTTACAATGCAGAGCTGATGCTTTGCCTGAGTATGCTTTGAGGGTTGCTAGATAATATTGTCATGCCAAATATATGGATGAATGGTTTATGATCTGTCACACATAAATCCAAGATAAAAGAGTCCAAATCTCTGATGAAGCATTTAGTCTTCTACTTAAGAGGAGTACTGATTGATTTAATTACATTCTGTTAGTACCTGAGCTCCTCTCTCTGGTACTGGTGGCTGCCCTGGGGTGAAAGACTGGGATGTAGCAACACTTCCTTTAGGTGCCTCAGTTTCCACATCTCAGAGAGTTTCTAAATTTGGGAAATGGATGGTTTGTATTTTTAGAGTGGTTTCACCTGGTTTGGTATATAGAGATAAGAATGATTGAATGTAGTCGTGAAAAGGTGTCCACATTAACTGAAATACAAAGCATGTATTTTGCCATCCAGTGTGAGAAAGTTAAAGTTTAAATGGCCCTGAGCCCATACCTTGGCAGCAGTGCCTGTTGGACAGGGAGGAAACTTGGTTTTGTACCATATGTGGTGCAGCTGTCTCCAGAGTAGAAGAGGACCCTGCACTTCATCCCTAAAACTCAGTAATGTCCTGTTTTTCTCTTTGTAGGATGATGCTAGCACCTCTCCTTCAACCAGTACACGAGGCTCTGCCCAGCAGCAGCAAAATTCATCAGGTACTAATTAAGTTGAACTACTGACATTGTAGTTGTCTTCTTAATCTAGTCTTCACCACCACCTCTAGACTCTGGATTCATTGTCTTACTTCTGAGTGCAGCATCAATAACTAACAAAAAATCCCAAACACCTATTGTTTTAAAAACTGTATTCAGCAAGAAATTATGACTTTTATATGCTTCACAGTCAATAAAATTGCAAGACAGTTAAGTTAGACATGTAGCTGAGGATATGTGTCTTAAACATTACACACGTTTTTTCAAGAGAAAAAAACTGTATTATTTTACTTTTTGTAGCGTAGATGTCCTGATCTATACAGTTGGGGTTTGGATGTCAAACTGTTATTCTTCCTTAATCTAATAGTTTGTTGCAATAAGGCTGATCCTGAGAGCTCCTAAATTGTTTTTCCTAAAATTAATTGAAATAACTGTATCTGAGTAGATGAGCTGCAAGCACTCACATTCATCCCTGCATCAGTCTTGGCTTTCATGCATGCTGAGAGAAATCTCTCCCAAGGGAATGACTAACTATTCCAGTTTCCTTTTGGAACAAAGCCATGACTTGTGTGCTTTGCAAGGGAAGGGGAGGAAGCCAGGAGAAAGATGTATGTAAATGAGATTTAGAGATTTCCTGGGAGTGCCTGTAATTCTTTTAAAAGGCTTTTTAGGACCTCACAGAGGAGCAAATCCTTGTATATAAAGTTGTCAAATCTCTGCAATAGTTCATTTTAGGAGACTGGGATGATAGGAACCACTTTCAGCAACAAGGGTTATGTAGTACAGCTTTTTGGGAATGTTCTGTGAGTTAGAAGTGCACACAACATTAAAAAAATTCTCTGTGGAGATTTGCATAGTGGGGTCTTACTGCCCTTTTTTACATACACACACATTTTCTGCCAGCTATGCAGACAAAAACCTAAGACTTCTTAACTTAAAAAATAAATAAATAAATATTGTACTGAATAAAGTAAGTCTTGCAGCAATTAGCCTGTATTTCCTAATAGAAATGATTTATGCTTTTCCTCCTGCTGTTCCAGTTCCATTTCTTTTTAGTATTGTTTAACTATGTGGTCCCTAATCAAAGGGATCACTAAGCAGATTTTTGCTAAAGCTTTCCCAATAATGTAGGCAAATGCACTCATTCAGTAATTCCATTTTTCTGGTTCTTTTCCTAAGTCGCTCATCCTCACTGAATGAAAGCAACTGTATAAGACAATCAACTTCAGGATATTTTTAATGTTAGAGCAAAAATAATAAACTAACTTTTCATGTTTGTTTTTCAGACTCTGGGAAGAAGCCATGGGAAAGGAGCAATTCTGTTGAAAAGCCTGTATCTTCATTACTTTCTAGGTGAGCTGCATGGGGTGTCCCTGTGGCTGGCCAGCAGGCGGGATGGTCACGCTGTCCCTGTGGCACGCGCACGACTCATGTCTCGTTTCATTCCATTGCTGTAGAAATCCATCCGTGGTGAAGAGCTGTGAAGCTAAGAGCCCCACACAATCCCACGTGTCTTCTAGGTACTGGCTAACTGCCTGGCTTCTTAACTGTCTTGGCTTGTCCTTTGGCTCATCCCATCATTCAGCACTAGTGTTTGTCTCCTGCCACGTCTTTTACTCCTGCTCTTGCAAGCTGCTTTGTCTGTCGCTGCACACAGTGTGAAGGTGTCATGTCAGAGGTTTGTTCCATGGAAACAGTTCCCTGCTCACTTGGGCATTACAGATGTTAATCACGCTGGAACCAGCACTTAAACCATCTCTGTGTGTGTGTGTGTGAGTCAGAGACACGGGTCTGGCAGTGCTGTGCCACGTGGAAATCACGTTTTGCACCATCTTTCTACAGCAGGTTCATGGTGACCCTGCCAATGGGTGAAGCTTTGATTGCCCAACCTCTGCATAAATTAAAAAGCAGAAGCAGAAATTATCTGAAGAGCTTGCAGCTGGGATAAGGGAAGTTATTCTTCTACCCATGCAACTGCAGTGGGTGCATAAGAAAGGAGAGTGAAGCTTGGTAATAAAATCAAGACGTAAAAAAGCCCCACCGCAGATAGATCTTTCAGACACATGGAGTACAAAAACCAGCAGGTGTCAAAAGCCAAGAAACCTAAAGTAGGACTCCAGAAGTCCTGTCAGTCAGAATAGCCAAGCTTCAGGACCAGCACCCATGTTTTTAATCACAGAGATTGAGATAAAGTTTGATGTTGGACAGCTAGAGATACTTGCTTCCCGTGCTGGTCCGGGACCACCTGGTGTTACTGGACACTGAGATGACTAGATAAGCTGAATAACAAGGTAGAACACAGGTTTACAAATGTTTAGTATTTACTGCAAAGAGATGTCCCTCATTTTACATTGTTAGGTATACAACAGTGCTGATAGTCTGGAGAGAGATGAGTTGCCAATGGCAACTATCTGCACATACTTGCTGCTTTGTTAAAAATGCTGTAACATGTTCTGCCCAAACATTCAGAGGGATGCATCAGTGTTACTACAGCAAAATATAGTTTTGCCAGCTCTCCTAAAACCAGTGAAACATGTTGGTTCTAGGAAATACATGAGCTTCAAATAGATAGAAAAAGACCATTCTTCCTCCTTGCAAATGGGAATGAAACATGGGCTATTTAAAGCAGCCATCACATTTCAGTAGCTATCTTTTATAATGTCATTGCATCCCGGGAGGAGGGGTTCAGTGGGAAAAAATGCTTTCCTAATTTAGTACCTGGAGTAGTGCTCAGTAGTAGTAGTGCTTGCTTGAAAGACTTCTGTGGGGGAAGCAGGGCAGGTTTCTAAAGCTCTCAGTGGTGACCTGATCCATTCCATTCCTGATCAGTTTGGTGGCATTTGGATCTTTCTTAACTCCATTAGCTGTGAGATGGTAGGACACATGTCACGATTTCCCAAGGAAGGGTTGCAACACCAAGCAACACTCAGGAGCAGCAGCATCTCCACCAAGCCCCCAGTTTGGGCTTAAAGATGATGGCAAAGTTACTTGAATCCTTTGTATAGCATGGTTAGTTTTTTAAATGTTTTAGAGTTACTGATTAAAAGCTAAAGGCAAACAGTTTCTGGTTCCGTAATTTATTTTATCAGATGACATCATGGCTCAGCCCACTGACTAATACCGTGCAGAAAGACTGATAACACTCAGGTGCACTAGCCATTAAGGCCAGACTGGTTTTGTTTCTGAGTAAATATAAAATTACTGTGATACATAACACTATCAACAAGCCACACTTGACTCATTCAAGTCTTCCAAGGGAAAGATTAGTGGGTTATTATTTTCCCAATAATATTTTTCTAAGCTGTAATCTACTATTACTTTAGCACCCAGTGAAACCCAGGACAGGGCTGCTGTACAGAAAAGGGACTATGAGAGAAAACCAGACACGTAGCTTGCAAATTGCAAATGCTGTAATAAAACACAGTGTTCAACAGGCATTATCCCCTCAGCCTTTTCTAATCTGAGATTGTTGAGATTCCCAACACCAAAAAAAAAAATTCACAGCATCTTTGAGGATCAGGTTGTGCATACAGGAGCACAATAGGGAATCTCCTGTCCAGCACTCGAACACAGGTGCTCCTGCTCTGGGGTGGATTTCATCCACACCATCAGGTGGGTGCAGCTTAGCACACATTGCAGGAAACTGACTGGCTTTTTTATGCTTTTCTTCCATTTCTCAAGGATGAAGCCAGTGAGCAGCAGCAATGATGTGGCTATGGATGCCTTAGATTTTGATCGAATGAAACAGGTGAGTGAAAATGTCATTGGCACTTTTAGGGATTTGGCAAGCTACCCATTTTCCCCCATGCATGCGCCGTACAAGCAAAACAGCTGTTCAGTCTTCTGATTTCCTCTATAACTAGGTGCCTAGAGAAGGGCTAGCTGGTGAGCAGCAAGAGAGCACAATCTCACTGCTATATCATCATTATGTCTGCACAGAAATGTGCAAGTAAATATGCCAGTATCTTCTGCATCCATGCCTGGGAGTGCAGACGTAGCTGTTAGTAGTGCTAGGCTCTGACCAGCAGTGGAGGTGGGGGACAAGCACAACCGTGTTAAACTTGCATTTTCTTCCACCAGTTAGAAGGAAATTCTGAGCAGCTGACTTGTGTTTTGTCTCATCAGGAAATATTGGAGGAAGTTGTAAGAGAGTTACACAAAGTGAAAGAGGAGATAATTGATGGTAAGAAAGAGAAAAATTATTATTTTTCTCATCTTTATGACTAATTTTCCATAGATAAGATGATAGGAACTGCAGAGAGTTCCCTGGTGTATTCAGACTTCTCTGAACAGCTCTGATTTATACACACATTTGAAGAACAAGCATCTACCTTATCTGAGCTCTGACCATAACACTGCGTTTGTATCCTTTATTATGCTGCTGATGAGCATTTTACCACCAGCCTATGAGAAATTCCCTGGCTGGTGTTTCTCACAGGTGGGAGGGTGAGAAAGGGCTTGCCTGTAGCCCATGGCACATCAATTTATCACAATCAGCAAGCGTGAAATCGCTTGTAGCTTGCTGGTCACACAGGTCCGGCATGAGGAGGGGACAAAGGAAGCTAACTAAAAATCCTTCCTAAACATCTTCTGTAGGTTTCCTATGCTTGAAGAGTTATTTAAGACCTTCACTCAACTACAGCTTTCTAAATAGCCACATACTTTTATAATACATTGAAAAGTACAGCAGCTGTACCAAATGTATCAGTACTTTTTTATGAATTGCTCTGCAGTTTACAACTGAAGGTACTTTTCAGGGCCATTATTGAAATGCACATCAAAATTCCCATTTGAAGGCCACATTAGGGCATAGGAAGATGCATGTCCACACCCTGCACTCCCCACCTTAGATTCACAGGGAAGGGGAAAAAGAGGAGACTGTAAAACAGCTAAAATCCATTCCCTGTGCCCTTGCCCTAGATCTGTGTGCTCACAAAACCTCCGAGGCAGTTTGCAGCTGGAGAGACCCTTATCCATACGCTACTGTCCCAGCAGCTTGGCCCTCAGAGCCTCCCTAGTTCATTCCAGTGCAAAATAAGGCATTCACATACACCACAGATGCAACTTCTTACAGTAGTACTGCAGTTTGCAAGCCAGCAGCTGACTGCTTACCCTGACTCATCCTTTTACCCTCCACTCATCCTTTTACCAGCGTGTACTTTCTGCAACCTCTGTACTTAGCCTTTTCCATCACACTGGATGTAACATTATGCACTAACTTTCTGGTTTGGTTTTCTAGCCATACGGCAGGAGTTGAGTAGAATCAGTACAACATAATGATTGCAAAGCATTTGGACGGTACTAAGAATGCTAGGAAGATTGGATCATTTCTAAGTGTACCAAGGTCATGCAAGATGGTGAGAGAGGACACCGGCACTGTCTTTGTTCTTACACCCTTTTTATTAGCAGACTCAGCACACTTTGAAGCTTGCTGCTGCCTTGGATTCGCTTCATTTTACAAGTCTTAATCTAAAGATTATTAAATTTTAAATTTCTGGATTTTTTAGATTTCATCTGACACTGCACATTGGATTTGTCAGCCTTTTTTGTATTTTGTATTTGCTTATTTAAATGTATTACCTTTCTTTTTAGTAGTAGATAAGAACACACGTGAACCATTTGCTTTTGATAGATGACTTCAAAGTAATTTTACTAGTAGTCTGCAATGTAAATGAAGATCCTTTGCCAACAGAAATGTATTGAGGCATCACCAGAAGAAAGAGACATGTTTAGTTGTCAGCCAACAAGTTCTTTGTCTCAGAGTTATCACAATATTAAAAAATGGTACGTCAGTGCATCACAGTATCTGTGTTCATATTGGTAATAAACTGTTTATTGTCCACACGGCCCTGCCTTTCTTTGTTTCATTTGTCCCTTCAGTTCCTGCACTTCTGTGTCACTTGGTAGTAAGAGGAAGGTGACTGAGACTCACTGTGGGGTGGCAGCTCTGCCTCCTGCACTGCAGAGCACGAGGAGAGTGTCTTGTGGCTGGTGCAATGGCAGCAGCCCTGTCTTCTCTCACAGGCACACGTGGCCCTCACCTGCCCAGCCCTCTCACAGGGCTGCCTGACACACCTCCTGCAGTCAGGCTGCCACAACCTCAGCAACTTTTTGCCAAAGCAAGTGAAGGACAGTGGCTTGAAGCTCTTCTCAGGCCACCACTATCTGTCCCACCACATCTCCTGCCGTCACTGAAATAAACACAGGTCCCATCATCTGCGCTCCTGCAGATTTGCAGTAATAAAAGGGAGGTGTTTATGCAGAACAAGGCTCCCAAAGGTATTAGGTGGATGCAAACTGAAATCCCAGGCTCAGCACTGCTGACTAGGGACTTAAGGGGAGTAATTTCTTAATGGTGTGCAGGTCTTGAGCTTTACTGGTACAGGACACTGAGCACTTAACAGTGCATAGCCAGTCATATCATCCAGGCCATGCAATTGTTTCCTTTACAGCCATTCTTCCCACCAGAGCAATCTTGGGAATTTCTGCTTGACTTAGTCTGGTGCAAGCTTTGTGTGGCAGTTGTCATGATACCATCTTCTGGTAACCTCATGCAAAAACCAAGGGATTGGAGTTCAACTATTGAAATCTGCCAAGTATTTTCCAAGTTCCCTTCATTTCTTCAGGCTTCCAGAAGGATCTTGTTTTAAAAGCCAGGCCCCGAAGATTGGTTTTGGGAGCAGAGCCTGATGCAGTAGCCCAGGAGAACCTGTGATTGTCCCCTTGCTGGTGGAGCAGGCAGGAGGGACAGCCAGCCTGCTACAGGAGACCCAGCAGAGGAGGCAGCATGGCTGTTTGGCAGTCAGCTGTAAAATGTTACCTGTTTTGTTTTGGGTGTTCTTCAGCACTCTTCAAAGGAACCCAAATGCCTTTTAGAAATGAGTCTTGTTCACATTCTGGTTATACTGTAGATTAAATATGGGAGAGATGGGAGAAATCTGAGTTTAATGCAGCAGTGAGCTCCAGACTGAGACTGATGTTTGTTAGCTGTTTAATGCCAGATGAAGGCAAGAGAGAGGTTAGATAGCAGGATAAAGATTTCCACATGGGAACTAAAGCAGGCAGACACTGATGTGCACCACATTGCAACAACCCCAGGACCACAAAAAGGAGCCATCCCACTATGAACAACCTGGACAAGCATCAGTAACAGCAGAGATTAGAATGCTCTGTTGCATGAATCTCTTACAGTAGCTCATGCATTTCCTAATTATAATAATTTTCTTATTAATAAAGCCATTTAATGGCATACCTGATAATGGCAAGTACTCTTCAAAACTGCTGCTTGTCAAGATGACATCTGTTTTGTGAAACTCTCCTGTAATCCTAATTAAGGTTCTGGAAGTTGGTGCTTGGCATGGTTCATATGTTTTTCCTTAGAATGTGGCATTCTGCCTAAGGTCAGTAATAACCACATTGTACAGCCTGGATATGGTGTGCTCCTGTGTTAACACCAGCCAGCTGCTGTAAATGGAATTTTCTTACTTTCTTCAATTACCTTTGCAGGCCTCGTTTAATTACGACACAATAAGCTGAAGTTTGCACAGGGCCACTTAATAGTGGGAGCAAAGTGTGTGGGGTGGAAGGTGAAGCTTGGCAGGGGAGCACTCCTGGCATCACTAGCACTGTGCCAGTTCCCAGCCTTCAGCTCCAGTGACAGGGGTGTGCAAGGTGGCTTATTTCCAGCAGTGGCACTACCAGAGGATTCTCTCCTCCCAGCCAGTAATTCAGTTTGCCAGCTGTCTCTGCAGAGAAAGGTGTCCTTTCATTCTGGGCTTGTTGAGCCACTGCAACAGTGCAGGCCACAGGCATCTTACACAGCAGAAATCTAAGGGGACATCACTTTCCAATCCTTCCTATCACACAGCTTTTTGCCAGAGCCTCAGTGTGCCCAAACAATGAAGGAGATCTAGATCAATTTTTAAGCAAAGGCAATAAAACTATACATAGCTCTAACACACTTTTAACCCAGACCCATATGCCCTGTGGTTATGAAAAAAACCCTCCTGCCAACATTACTGGTAGTAGCAAAGACAAGTGCCCCTGGAGAGAACAGGATCACAGCCTTCTCCAGCAGCACCCCACACACTGGAACTGAGCTCACATTGCACATCTGCAGGCTTCCAGCCAGGTCCTGCTGAGATGGACAGTGCTGAGCAGGAGGGCTGTGGGGCTGCCCAGGCTAAGCAAGTTGGGACCATGATGGAAATACTAATGGGAAGCAGGTGAAGAAGTGGCTGACAATTTTGGTTGGCTCATTTGCACCAGAGCCTCTGTGCCAGGCTAGGTTAGTAGTCCACAGGAAATGGGTGATCAGATCATGAAACAGCTGAGTAAGGGAACTGCAGCATCAAAGAGGATAAGGACAACAGTCAAATTGAGGAAGATAGCATAATCTTTATTGTGGTTTTTATATTAACTTCTTAAGTTGGACAAGAGAGCTGAGGAACAGCTGCTAAAGACAAGAGAAATTGAATACGTGATCAGAGTGCCAGCAAATCTGAAGTAAGTTAAAAAAAAACTGTATCAGTGCTCATGTTAGGGAATTTCAAACATAATGGAAGCTCCCACACCAGTGCCTCTTCCTTTGGGAGAAAAGCAGCCTCAATAATTAAGACATTTTATCTTAAGTATGTTCATCACTGAGGAATCAATAAAGGCTGAAGTGCTGGAAGAATCCCCATTCTTGCTCTTCATATCCAAGAGCACAAAACAGTATTGGTGAGTAAACTGGTGTTCAGCCCCTGTATTACAAAGGATTGTGATCTGCTGAGCAACCCTGGGTATTTATTTACCCAACTGCCAAAATCACATGGGTGAGAAAAATGGAGAATGGGGAAATGAAGGAGGAACTCAAATTGCTGCAGGTTAGCTCAGCTGCCTAGTGAACAGACAGATTGGCTCACTGGATCCAGTGCTGCTGAAGGAAGGAACAAAATCATGTTTTGTGAGGAAATCAGGCTTCCCAGGTCTAATCACATACTCTGAGAGACCAATGAGGCTGCACAATAATATTTTTCTTTGTTACAGTCATGGATCTCCAGAAGAAAAAACCCAAACTGTTAGAGGGCTACAGGGCAATTACATATACATATAATTTCTCTTTTTTAACCACTTTGTAAGGACAGAAATATTTTGCCAGCTTTCCATGGTAGAGGGAATTTACTAGATGGCATCTGAATTACTGACTCCCAAGATACCGTTCTGCTTGGAGAAAGGTTATGTTGATTAAAGTTTTTGACGATACAGAATTATTGAGGAGAGCCAGAAGTTTATAATTGGAGAGGACAGGCAGGAAGATTTTAGTATTCCAGTGGGTGGAAATGAGAGATGAAGGTTAATGTCAATAGCACCAAGTAAGAGATATAGAGAGAGAAATGACCCCATCTCCGTGTTCCAGGTACATTCCCTTAACACCACTTAGTTGTCCCAATTTTATATAGCTGGAGTATCATGTGCTTCCCAAATGCCAATTTGTGCCCCTGGAATGACAGAGGGAAAAAAATTACCATTATTCTGAAAGCAGTTAGGAACAAATGCCACCATGAAGATGAAGATATCTCCATGCCTTCACTGACATGTACTCCTAACCCCCATGCCCAACACCAGGTGTAATATAGAGGAGACCAAGAAAGGTGACCAGGAACGCTAATAGTCTTGGCAAGGAAAAATTAAAACTAGAACCTCTCCTTTCCCCAGAGGACTTACAGTAGAGAACAGGGTGAGATACATGAAGTTATACATGAATACTGTTGAAAAGGTGAGTGAGAAAGGACCACCCAGTTCCTCCAGAGGCACATCCATGCTGCTGATCAGGAAGTAGGTGGAAGACTAAAGAAAGGATTTTTCCTTGCCACAGTTCAGATCTGTCAGTTAGCAATAGTATTAGATCCTAAGAATGGAAATTCATTCAGAAAAGTTTTAGAGAAAGCCCTGGAATAAAGATCAAACAGCAGCTACTGAAATAATGTTACAGATGTACAAAAATATAAACATATTCCATTGCATATATACAATTTCTGCTATTAGCAATTATCAGACGATATTTGATTAGACAAGACATTGAGCTAAAAGCACCCTTGTGCTCTCCAGAGAGTATCATTTACTTCTGCATGCCAGTCTTCCCTGCTTCCACAGTCCTGTGCGCACAGAGTATCTACTTCCAATCTGGCATCAAGAGGAACCAGTCCTGAACTACATACACACTCACACATAACACACAACAAACATTCCCCCCATAGACAAAGCTAAAACTTAGGCACATGTGTCCAAGGAAGTTAATTCTAAGCCTAGACCAAAGGTTCACCTAATCATAGGTCAGAACCTAATCTAGGTTCTGAGGGTTAAATATACAAATATCCTTTATTAAAAAGTATCAGTTGTCTAAAATTGCTTCATTTTCACACCCATCCTCTTGGCATAAGCAGCGTGCACCAACTTTAATTCAGCACACGCAAAGATCCTTCTGTTTCTGCAGAAAACTGAAGTCGTGGGAATGAACAAACACACACCACTGCAGCAGGCTGAGCTACCCCATTAGCTTTCCTTTGCCAGCTTGCACAGTCTCTTAACCCTTGAATAAGGACCAAGAGTGTCATCAAAAACAAAGTCCCACAGAACTCGAATCCAGGACTGGTGATGTGGGAGGTTATCATAATATTCTGCTGCAATCTTCTTCACCTGGAAGAAGAAGAGAGAGAATGAGCTGTTTGGCTGCACAGAGTCAGGTGTGTTTCAACCTTCACATTCAGATCTGATAGCACAGCCATTACCTGAAGTTACTTGTTATTGCTTGTGAGCTTCTGAAGTTCAGCCAAATGAGATGTACTTAATTGCATTTAGATACTTCTTAGCAGATTTCTGATGTAAATTTTGCCTCACAGTGTCATAATTTAAAAGGCAATGGATTGCTGCCTTCAGTCAGAACTATTTTGTCTCATTTCAGAGGTGGTGGGATCCCCACAATGAGATGCTTTATACACTTTATCAATTGCCAAGACTCCAGCACACTATATTTAAAGCTCTGTTTGCCACTCGTAATATTCTTCTGTTGAGGGTTCTGCGTAAGAGAATTAACAACTGAGAAAATGACAGACACGGCCTTGCCTACACTTTGTTTTCTACCCTGCATTTTGCTACCATGATGCAAATCCAGGAGATGGGTCCCCCCAGCAGGCAAAGAAAATTGCAGGGGTGGTCTGTTCTCCTCAGTATGGTATTAAAAATACTGTGAGATTAATTATTATGTCACAAATCTAATAAAATTTCATCCTTGCTATAATTCCCCAAGTCTTAAGACTATTGCCATCAGAGAAGCATTGTGCATCATTTGGGTGGTGCTTGTAGTGGGAGTTAGGACAGAACCAGAGGACAAAGAGATTTCAAAATTGGCAGGTTCAGGGGACTGTGAGGCTTCCCAAGTTACCAGTTATTATTTCTGCTCCAACTGGATACTTTGCTTTTTGAACTCATTTATGAAGCAGCAGAATCTGTTAACTATAGCACACTTCCACATAACTGCTTGGGCATGGTTTTATTGCAGCTCCACCTCCTAGACAAACAAAGCTCTAGAATAGAGTAGTTTGTCTTGTTGGACAGCATGACTTCTCTCTTTAAAAACCCTGCAGAATTTTAAAGCCAGCTCCACTGAGCACAGTGCAGACTTCCAGTGAAGAGAGAAAGGGTTACACAGAAATCATCGTGCAGGAAGAGGGTCTCATCACCACCCGAGGTATAATGGTGGAACCTTAACACAGCATTTGACTGTTTGTGAAAAGGTAAGAATTCCAGTGAAAGTTAAATTATAAACTAGTATGGCTCCCTGCTAATTACCTCATTAATTCAGCTTCCTAGGAGACACTTCTCTGTGAGGTAGGTTGGATAATGTACAAGAGTCATTAAGATCTTTTACCTCTGTACCTCCGTCCCCTACACACTCCTTGTGCTCCTGGCACGGGAGTTCTGTGCTGGAAATGGAAGATTCAGTTCAGGTCTGACTGTATTCGGTCTTTCACTGAATACCTCCAACTTCATAATAATTTTCTCTATCCTGTTTTAAAGCATTAGTTTGTATTTCAAAGTAGTTAATTTTCAATGGTTAATTTTCAATGATATCCAGACAATATCAGGATTTCTCCTTAGAGATATTTGTTAATGACCACAAGAGGGGTGATTTCCAGGTTTTCAAGATCTCTGGAGATGCAGATTTAGTTCCTCGTGCTCCTTCTGTAACCCCAGTCAGAAATAATTTAATCTGGGTATTGTATCCTCCCTTTCCCAGCTGGGTAATTGAAATAGCCAGAGGATGAGAGGGAGGACTATTTTAACAGTAAGCTCCCTTGAATGAAGGCTACTCATGAGGCCTGATGCAAACACAAAGGGGGGCTCAGACACCCAGCTTCAAAAGCTTCACTCGAGCTCTGACATGGTCATTACCTAGCAGACAGTTGCTTAGACCTTCCTTCCTACCTCCATTTTAGAAATTCTGCCTCAATTCTGCCTTTCAACTGTAGTTTTAGCCTTCATCTACACTACTCAAGTCTACCATTCCCCTCTGAACCAGAGCCCCATGTATTTCTTGCCCTCTGAACCAGACCATGTTTTCTTAAGTAGTTACATTATCCTGCAGAGCTCTTGACCATGTTATATTTTGACCATTACAATTGCTTCAGGATGTTTTCCTATATTGTCCCTTGCACATGGAAGTAGAAGGCTGAAGATTCACAGAAACCAATTCAGCTCCTAGGAACAATGTCTCAGGCTGTGTCCTCTGGCTCCAAAGGAAAAGTAGTAGTGACAAAGTAGTTAAAAACAGCCCAGAGAAGAGGCCAATAAACAGCCTGCCCTATGTTCAGCCCAATAGCTTCTGCAAACATGAGCAGCACCTTGTGCAGGAAGGCAGGCACCACTTGCACTACTGCAAGGTCTCTGGGCAGGTCAGCTGCATGAACTATACGGAAAATATGGAGAGGGGAAAGTGAAACTGCAATAAGGAACAGAGGAAAGAGAAACTTTAATGAACGCAGTTAGAGGGAGGACTTCTGAAAGATTTTCTTATGGAAAAGAAGGAAATTTGTTAGGTACATGTTCCTGTCTTGCTAACACATGGAAGGAAAGAATTTTAAAAGATGTTTCTCTTTTATAATAGATCTACGCCAAAGTTTTCCAGCAAACACATCTCATTTTTCATTATTTCTTTCAGCATCTGCATACATAAAACAAAATTATCACCTTATCTACCAGGCAAACTGGATAGTGGGAGGGCAGAAAGTAACTGGGGTTTAATGCAGGGTCCCTTTTAAATAAAACATCATATGAGTAGTGGCTGAGGGAGCTGGGGTTGTTTAGCCTGCAGAAAAGGAGGCTTAGGGGAGACCTTATGACTCTACAACTCTCTGAAAGGAGGGTGTAACCAGGTGGGGATTGGCCTCTTCTCCCAAGCAACAAGCAGCAGGACAAGAGAAAAAAGGCCTCAAGCTGCATCAAGGGAGGTTCAGGTTGGACGTCAGAAAGAATTTCTTCACTGAGACTTGTCAAACATCAGAACAGCTGCCCAAGGGCGTGGTAGAGTCACCGCCCCGGAAGTGTTCAAGAAATGACTCAACATGGCACTTAGTCCTATGGTTTAGTTGATATGGTGGTATTAGATCAAAGTTTGGACTCAATGATCTTGGAGGTCTTTTCGAACCTTAATGATTCTATATCTATTAAGTACGGTTGAGGCTGGAAGAGTCATCCTCTGTGTTACATTCTGGTTACAGTACAAAACCTGTAGATGACAGTTTCCAGTTTTGCAGCCAGATCATAGCTTGCCTTAAAGAAGATGGCACTTTAATTAAATATTCCAAAATCCTGCTCCTCAAGCTCTCCATATATTGCATTGTAGGTGGTCCATTTTCTTCAACTCCTCCCTGACTTCCTCCTTACAAATCTCAACTGTAAATCTTAACTCAGTGCTAGTTTGTAAATGAAAAATACACAAGAACTGTCTGAAATTCAACAGGAGCAAGTACAGGGTCCTGCATCTGGGGAGGAATAACCCCAGGCACCAGCAAAGGCTGGGGGCAACCTGTTGCTCTGAGGAGAATGACCTGGGGATCCTGGGTGGACAAGAAGCTGTCCATGAGCCAGCAGTGCCCTGGGGGCCAAGAAGGACGATGGAATCCTGGAGTGCATTAGGGAGAGCATTGCCAGCAGGTCAAGGGAGGTGACCCTGCCCCTCTACTAGCCCTGCTGAGGCCACATCTGGAGCGTTGTGTCCAGTTCTGGGCTCTTCAGTACAAGAGGGACAGGGAGCTCCTGGAGTGAGTTCAGTGAAGGGTGACAGAGTTGATCAAGGGACTGGAGCATTCCTCTTATGAGAAAAGGCTGATGGAGCTGGGCCTGTTCAGCCTCAAGAAAAGATAACTGAGTGGGAACTTCATCAATAAGTATCTGGAGGGGGGTCTCAAGAGAATGGATTCAGGCTCTTCTCAGTGCTACCAAGAAATAGGACAAGATACAAGGCAGAAACTGATGCACAGGAAGTTCCACCCGAACATGAGGAAGAACTTCTTTACTGTGCAGTCACTGAGCACTGGAACAGGGTGCCCAGAGAGGGTGCAGAATCTCTCTCAGTGGGGATATTCAAGAACCATCTGGACACAATCGTGTGCCATGTGCTCTAGGTTGACCCTGCTTGAGCAGGGAGGCTGAACCTCACCCATTCTGTGATTCTGTTATCATGGAAGGATAACAAGAGATTGCAGAGTCTGCAGGACAATTAGTAGGCACTTGGCACCTGATATATTGAGGCTTTTCTTCAAGTAGGTCAAGATGGCAGGGCAAGTAATCACATCTTTTGGACTGAAACTTTTGTTCTGGTTCTGTGCTTGCAGAGCACAGTGACAGGACCCTACTCCTACACTTCATATCTGATAGGTACAAAAGTTAAATGCAGCCTAGTGTTTCAGCATGGCTGTTACACACTCTTTGTCCTGGGGCTATACAGAAACTAGAGATCCTTATGACACAGAGCTGCAAAATTACATTTAGAATGCTCAAAGGCTTATTACAAGAAGTTCCCTCTATAGTTCTACATCCCCATCACAGGATGGTGAGCACTCAATGCCTGGCCCTCCTGGCCATCAGAGGGTTAATGAAATCTGCAATTCAAAACCGGCACATCTACCATGTTTTCCAGTCTTGTCTGTCTAATAAATCTGCTTTCATACCATGTCTTTTCCTTTTCTCACAAGCTTAATGAGTAACTAGCTTGCCTCTGGTAACACTGCCCCTTTTATTGCAGGCTGTAGTAGAGTTCCTCCTTCCTTTCCTATTTCCTCTCTCCATAAGTATACTCAGTCCTTCGGACAACGAAGAATGGATCTCTTGACTCATTTGGTAAACAATGCAATATTTTATAGTTTTATGACTTCATTCAAAGACTAGTATAGTCTTAAGTCTACAGGGGTTTTTCTTAGTGCAGGTCCTTCATTGCAATATTAAATTTCATGGTCTCTTGTGTAATGTCTCATTATACTAGTGGGACAAGTTCTTACTGCACACATATGTCACTCATCTTTAATATCCATAAGCTTATGAGCGCAGCCTAATTCTTCCTCTTTCAAATCTCTGTAAAGGTCTTTGCAGTGGCAAACATATTACTCAGAATGTTCTGAATGACACACCCGTAACAAAGGAAAAAGCTGAATTTAATTTCCTGATAAGCAAGCTGAAAAGCCAGTTACTTTCCAAGATTAAGATCCAGTTATTCTCAAATCCTATTTCTCCCCTGATCTCAATCATGCAGGATAGATCTTTAAAAATAGAGATCTTTACTCCACTTTCTACTTGCCAATAATTAAAAACAGTCTCACTGAGAGGTCATCCATATTACACAATGCAACTATTAGAAGTTCAAGCGTCTAAGAGACTAAATCTGAAAGAACAGATTTTCGCTGAGTGAAGAATTTGCCAGGAGGTTAAGCAAAGTAGAGCAAGGTGAGGTTTCTTACCTGCTATGAAGTTCAATATTTAAAGTTAATCAGAGAGGATCTGTTTCCTTATCTCTTTTCATCAGAGGGGCAGAGATTTTTTTTTCTCATTTTGCAGAAAAGAGTAACTAATTTGTTTTAATGGTCAAAGGATTTTCTACGGGAACTGTTTTGCCAAAGAAAATAGAAACTTTTTAAATAGAATTCTTTTTAATAGAATTTTTACTTGTAATTGATCACTCGTCAGACTCCAAGTCTTCCATACAGTTCTGTCAGGCAACAGTGATTGACAAGCCTGCTCTCTCCTCCACCAGCAGGGCAAGTCTCCTTTGCCAAAGAGCAAAACACACGTGAACACAAGCCCATGAAATTCAGATAATAACTCCATCATTTTTACACAGGAGGGCAGACACTTCCAGCTGCTGCACTGCCTCAAGGAATTTGGTTGATCTATTTGTGGTGTGGGTGGAGAGGAGCTTTCCAGGTCTCAATTAGGGCTGGAGCAACAGTCCCAGCAAGTTCCATTAGTCACTCACCTCCCTTGTGCAGGATACTGAGCTAACCTCCTTCTATTCTATTTTCATTTCGGTAATCTAAGTATCTAAGCCTATCTTACAAGTTTGAACATTTGAAACCAAAGCTAAGCACATGCACTTCCCCACTGAGCTATCAGGTGTATCAGTGATGGGAGTGCCTCACAGGAGAGCTTCATATCCCAGTGTGGGCTGCTGTACCAGCTCCTCTGGGCCTCACCAGAACAGGCAGGGTCTGCAGGACAGACCTCCAGCAGCAAAGCAGTGAATGAAACACAACTGCTGGCTGTATTGAGGCTTCCCACACTCTTCCACACAAGAAAATCTCCCCTTGATTTGAATCTCCTCTCAGGGAGTGTTTCTGTGATGGAGAACATGAGCCCATACAGCAGGGTTTGCCCGGGTATGCCATCACAGAAGGTGCACATGGTAACAGTGGTGGGGAGGTCACAGCTCCTGAACCTCTGGCTCTACCTCCACCTCATATGGATATTGCAGTAGCAGTTCCTAACTTTGCATCAGCCCACAGAAAGATGTTTCCTTCCTATTACATCAGAGAACTTGCATGTAGGAGTAATCCTTCGAAGTCACGTACCTCTAACACAGAGAGCACCTGCTGGGGAACCCTTGCATTAAAACACACAAGAGCAGCTACACACCTGGAGGGAGAGTGAAAACCATTCCTAGACACCTGGGCTTTGCAAATTTGATTCCCACAACTGATAAAACATAAAAAAAAAGGGGTTTGCCTTTCAAAGGAGGAAAGCCACAGCACTTTCCCAACGACAGACCAGGCCTCCTCAGTTTCTGTGGGTGGGGCAGGACAGCTAAAAGAAGTCTCAGAGAATGTGGCTTTATTTTCCAGTGCTACCTGTTTTTGGGGCTGGAACATGCCCCAAAAACTATATCATCTCAAAAACAGAAAAACATTTCTTTGATGTTAATCAAGCAATATAGTTAGCAGATTGATCATTAGACAAATTTCAAGTAGCAATTGCTACCTGCCTCCCTTTAGATGGGTCTTTAAACTTTCAAAGAGTTGAAACTTAGTGGCTGAGGATGTAAATCGAGACATTTAAAGCCTTGTTGAGGGATTTTATCATGCAAAAGGTATTCCTCAATCCCTCTGAGGATCAGATGCTCTAGTTTGCATCAAATAAACTAAGTATTACAGCAGTTTGACAGCTGTTTCTCTCAATCTCTGGCTTAAAGTTAATTAGAAACAAATCCAAAAAGCTGTTCTCTTTTTTTCCCCTTATTTTTCCCAAATTCATCAATTGCTATGATTTGGACTGTTTGAGACAGTTTATCAGCTTTCATAAAAATACAACTCACTGATGCTCATGCTATACTTACCATGGGCAATCTGCATCCAGGAATGCTGGGGAAGTCATGATGCTCCATGTGGTAGCCTACATTGAAGGTGAGCCAGTTCAGAGGTCCATAATAAGAGTATGTCTCATACCCTTTTAAGAACATGTAGTGTTCTGCTATGAAGTGCCCAGAAATGGGATGAAAACCCAAGCAAAGAATAGTACCTGCTATCAAGTAAATAACAGGTTTGAGCCCCCACAGGTAGTAAATGATGAGGTCTATAGAAAACTGGACAAGAGCGTTAAGAATTTCCATCCGTGTAATGGCTTTGGGGTTCACATACAGTGGTCTCAGACCGTAGAACAGAGGCTGGAGGAACAGCCAGAGCAGTTTCCGAAGCGGTGTGCAGAAAAACCAGCCCTCAAAGTCTGTGGGAATGTCCACATCCAAGGTGTCCCCTCCCAGGTACCGGTGATGGTCAATGTGGTATTTCTTGAAGGAGGCAGAATAGGGGATGCCAATGGGCAAGTTGGCAAAGACTGCAAACCATCGGTTCCACTTGGCCTGCTTGTTCCCAAAGGCCACGTTGTGTGAAATATCATGGATAGCAAGGGTCAGGGAATGGTTGATGCAACCCCCAAAAGCATAAGCCCAGAAGAAAATCCATTTCCAAGATAAGTCTTTTACCAGGTAGCATGCCAGCAGCTGCATGAAAACCATTCCAGATACAATCCACTTTATATGTGGATCTGGTCCCATCAGAGTCTTGATCTCTGGATACTTTGCTAAAGGGAAAAATGCAGAGAAAAACTTGGTTAGGTCATAATTAGGTAAACACAATCACCACTGTGACTCTCTGTTTTTATTGCAGTACGTTTGAGGCCCTGGTTTTATAAAATGTTAATTCCAAAGTAGGGCTGCCACTATGGTGAAAGTCTTACTAGTTCTAGCATCATGTCCAATTCTGATTGATATTGATATATATATATATATATACACATATTAAAAAAATACCCTGATGGTCTCTCTGTGGCATAATGTGCCTTCCCCACAATGAGTATTGCTTCACAGTGATGAGTAGTAATATGCTAAATCCCACAGGACTTAAGCTCTAAGAAACACCTTCTGTCATGTTTTTAAGTTTTTTATGTCCTTTTGTATTTTGATCAGATGTTATTTTCCACTAAAGGGATACAACTGCTTTCTTTGTAGCCCTTTACACACTGTTGTTTCAAACACACAAGCAGAGGAGAGAGCTGAGCAACAGGCTCACCAGGTTTTGCTCCGTGGTTAGATGACAAACACATCATTTAAAAAAAAATTCCTAATTATTTGAGTGTTTACCAGTGCTCACAACAGGTACAACCCTTCACACACGGTAACATCACAGTAAAGTCAGTAATACTATCAGGATTTTGTAAGGCATGGAAAACTTTTCTCTGTTCCCATGTCACGTACCAAAAGCAGGCATAAAAGCCACACAGATTATCACACAACAGCTTCGTGAGACCTCACAAACACTGCAGAACAGTGTCAGAGAGACGTAGGCTAGGCTTGCAAGTCTGACTCATGTCAGGCCAGGACCAGCTTACTGATCTTTAGTCCCACCAGCTATTCATCTGTCCTTCAAAAAGAAAACAAAATACAAAGTACAGCTGATCCTCTAAGTGCTGTTCACTGATTCACATCTCCTCTTTGCTAATCCACACTTCTCACTTCCAGTATTAACTTGCACATGGTTCCTTTTGCTGCCTTATGGCTTTTACCCACATACTGACCTCCCTCCTTTAACTCATACTTTGCATTTCTCAGTAATTGCAGCTTACACAGATAAGTACATAGAGAAGTCACTCATTCTGATCTCTGAGGTTACACAGTGTCCCTGTGAGTTTCAAGGGCCCATTTTATGAATAGAAAAGTAAATATCATCTGACTGTCACAGTATTATAATACCAATACAATAAAATCAGATTACAATGATCTGCATCTATGCAGCTGTGTCTACTATAAACAAAGGCTGGAGACAATGCATGTATTTTATGTGACCTTGAAAGCAGTGGCAGACATTGAGTGCTGGATGCAGAGAAGGTTTTTGTAGAAGTGAACCCTGAGAAGTTTACAGAAATTCAAAAAGTTGAAGTGTTACTTAAAGAAGCAGGTTAATGTGGTCATGCTCTGCAACCATTCCAACAACCCTTGAGCCTCCTGGCCAACTTCAGCCCAACTTGACAGAAATTAGAGATTACAAAGATTAGAAAAGTGCTGTGGAATATGAGGACAAAGGAGATATACTCAAATCTTGTGAGGATACGGAGGCCAAGGTCACCATGAGGAGTATTCAGGCAAGAGAGAGATTTTCTAAATGCTGGGAAAGCTGTAGTGAAAGTTCATATCTTTCTAAAGTCAGACAAATTGTTTTGACAAAAAACTCCAGAAAGTCCAGGGTTTTTTTTGTTTTGCTGTTTTGTTTTTTGTTGCTGTTTTCACTATTCTTGAAATTGTATTTTTCACACCAATAAAGTTAACATGCCAAAAGTTGTTCTCTAGTACCTGGATAGGTGTTTAAGTTTTACACTAAGTGCTGCTTATGCAAAGCCTACTCTAAAGTACAACAATATAACGACCGGGTCAGAAAGACTGTTACACACATGCAGTTTTATGTAGCTTAATCTCTTTCTTAGGAGCATCTGTCCTAAAGCCAGAAAACTCTTTAATAAAAGTCAAGCCACCTCAAATGTTGTCACATCATGCAGCTGGTAGAGATAAGTTACTGCAGTCAGAAGAAATGAAATGTAAAACAATCAAATCTGTTCCTCAGCCTGGTCAAATTGAGGCCACACAATGACCCCCCAAAAAAAACCCAAAAAAGAAATTTTAATGGGATAGGAAAATTGCTTAGAGGTGCTTCATACTGTCATTTAAAAATAATGGAAGTTTTTGACCTATTTATTTCAAATGGCAGCAACAATGTGCACAAGTAGCAATGCAGGCAGGTTGCACTTATCGCAGGTGACAGCTATTAAGTAACTTGCCAGGGTTTAATATTAAATTCAACACATGATTAACTCCAACAGTAAATTTCTGCATACTAGTCAAACCACAATACTGTGGCTGTTTATCATTAATACTGATAAAGCCATCCTGTTTCCATAGCATGGAAAAATTCAGGTCTCTCCTCACAGAGATTTTTTCCATGTACAGCAGTGTACAAGGATGACTCTTCTGTCTCCAAGGTCAGCACTCTGCCAAAGCAGCACAGGCACTTTAGTACAGTAGGTAAATGGAGTTACTAACAGACAGCTCCACAGGCTCTCTGCTCCACGATGGTGAAAGACAGCATTCCCCACTCTTACAAGTCAAGAAAGAACAAATGCTGCAAGTATATTTTCAAAAGGGTTCACAATTCTGAAACAACCTATTTACTAAATTAACTTTCCACAGAGATGACCCCACTGTTCCAGGCATCTTTCTAGAGGCAGGTCTCACTCACCAAGTGCCTAAACTGACAAATAAATCTGACTATGTCTTTTGTTCCATTGATGCTTCTCTCTGGAGATCCAAGAGCACTCACCATAGCCCTACAGTGATCCTCAGTTAGGGCTGGAGCAACTGTTCCTGGATAGGCCATTGGCTGCCAGGTCCTGCTGTCCCTCCTCCTCAGGAGACAGCAAATATCTTGTTCTGAGCTCTCACTCATCCTCTCTCCTACTGATCCTGTCCCTGAGATAACTCAGGCAAGTCCCAATGATGGCACCAGACACAATTTCTTATTCATGTGACACCACATAATTCACACATGCACATTTTGGTACACATGGGATTTGAAAGTGAACAAGAGCAGGAGCTGCCCACAGAGACAGTGGTGATGGAGGTTTAAAGGAGCACCAGCCTTGCCCAGGTCCATGAGAGACCAGTAGTAAAAAGAGAAGAAATATGTCTACTGTGCAAGGACAAGTGTCTTAATCTTGTATTTGTCACCCACAAGCTTCTAAATAGCTCAGTGCTAGCTGGTGCAAGGGCAGTGGGTCACCCAGAAGTGGCCACCAGAGGGAAAGGACCACTGTGGTGCCACTCTGCCAATGTCAACAGAGGTGAATGATGTCAGCACATCACTCTGTCAGCAGCTGTAACTTGTTTGCTTAAATTTGTTTATTAGCTAGTTTGGAGTAAAAGGATGTTGTAATGCTAGAAAGAGGGCTTCCAGCTCCTTCTGAAACAAAAATCTGCAATATGGACTAAACTGAAGCCTTGGGTTGTACTTAATACATTTCCCACGGAAGACCACAAATGCCTAAATCAGTCACTTTCTGCCCATGTGATTTATTTCCAAGGTGATGCCCACAGAGAATTGGCATGAGCTCTGGGACAGCAGCTCTTCTGGGTGCACTCATCAGAGGACACTCGCAATCAGGGGCAGCACTGTGACGACACACTGCAGCAAAAAGGGCAAACAGAGTTTCTTTGCCAGAAGCACGTGTACTTCAGAGCTTTAATTTAAGCTGAGGACATAATATATTGCATATTTCAGTAGGTACAGCTTATCAAAATTTTCATAAATGTGAGGTTTAAAAAGGCAAGAGAAGAGACACCCAGAAGAAATAGCAGATTAATCTCTAAATAAGAGAGCAGAGCTAGAAGCTATACTCAGATCAGCTAAATGCTAAAATAAAATGGATTTTAGCTTTTTAATTTTGTTCTACTCCTCCCCATGGGCTAAAATCTCAGCCTTCCTACAGGATAAAGTACATATAAAACACTTGCACCATCTCCACTCCAAAATAACTTGCCAAATAACTAATTACATAACTATTAAGCACTCTTGGATGTTAGATCACATTCAGACGTTCCTTGGTCTATCCTGAGCAACACTGATTCAGCTCTCATCCTCAGCAGCAAACAAGTGCTTCCCTAAGGTTCCCATAGGCAAGACATTTTCTGACCAACTTACAGTACTTTTATATAGTTAGATCCAGCCCATGGCACAAGTATGATCTCACTCTTCCCATGTCACAACATATTGCTCATTGCTTGCATTTGAGAAATTGTTTTCAGGTGAAATGACCATACATTGTATGATTATGGTGTTACCTGCATTTAAGCAATGATTTTTTAATCTCTCAAGAGTGAAAAGCCATCAACACTTCCCATTGAGCAATAGCATAGTTTCTCCAAGTCTTTCAATCCAAGAAATCCTTTCTGACAAAAAAGTAGAAATCCTATTTCTATTAGATCTCCATTCTGTGTTATATGTCCCCCTAACAGCATTTTTGTAACTATACAGAAAGGCTAAGCAGATCTAGATGAAAAAAACTTTTCCATGAGGAAGGTTTTAACCAGATCTTTCCCTGACAGAGCTTACTGCAGCATTACACAAATCCCAGTCCTGACACAAGGCAGTAGCAGGCTTTTCATAAACAAGACAGCGAGAGAATAGCAATGAAACAATTCCATTCCATAAACTGAAAAGCGTGAATAACGTGTTCAGGAACATGTATAACGTGATCAGGGTCGAAGTGCCAGCTTGGCAAGAGATCTCCGCTCTAAGTCAGAAGCAGTTGCACCCAGACAGTACTAAGCACAGGCTACATTTTAATACCTAGATACTACAAAGAGATAACAAAGTGTCTCCTCTCCCTTGTGCAAAATGTTGACCTATTTGCTGGTATAATTACAGCCTTTAGGAATCACAACCCCCAGCTAGTGCAACAGTGTCCTGCCACAAAGCCAGTTTCCAGCCAGCCCAGCTGATAAACACTGCTGATAGCTCTGCAGCTCAGCTGGAACCGTTGCCCAGAGAAGATGTGGATGGCCCATCCCTGGAAGCATTCAAGGACAGGCTGGATGGGGCTCTGAGCAACCTGAGCTAGCAAAGGATGTCCCTGCCCATGGCAAGGAGACTGGACTCAGGGGGTTCTCATTCAGACACAGTCACTGACTACAAAAGTCTTGCAGACACCTGGGCTGCTGACTCTTAAGCCAGGACAAACAAATTTGTGATGAACTTTTTTTACCTGTCAGCAGGCTGGATGGGAACATATTGGAACATATTGGGGCAACAGCCCAGGAAACACCACTTATGTAGAAAGAAACTGCCTTATGTGGTTGTCAGTTTGCCCTTTTTTTTCCCTAACAGACAATTTCCGTTTGTATTTAAATCCAAGTAGCCATGCCTGAGAGAGACCAACACTTTAAAAAGCTGCAGCCCAGAGAACAATCAAGTTTCAGTGCTTAGCAACTAAATCATTAACCTATTGGGAAGGAAATAGTTCCTTTACCAGCATGGAATGCTGTCCCCAAGGCATTGTTGTACACAAAAATGTAAAATACATGGATTTTTACAGATATATGTTCATATGTATTTAAGATTCTTACTGTGTACTCCAGCTTAGCAGACACTAAACACTCTGGTAACTATATACTCTGAATACTAGGTGACCTTAGGCTTTGAATAATAGAGTGAGGATCATTATACAAATATCATGTGGGATATTATGATAGCTTCAGTAACTTTTGGTAGCATTTTGGTATTTGTGACACTAGTTTTATAATCCATTCTACCTCATCAGACACAGGTCATTCCTGTCTCTCTTTCCATATTGTATTTCTCTCTGCCCTTCCTTCCACTCCCACAGCTGGGGCAGGGGAAGCTGTAAAGAAGGAGATGGACCTTGATTCCAATTGCTTGTTGTTAACTCAAAGAGGGGGGTGGGCAAAACCTCTGCAAGTGTATCGCTGAAGAGTCCTAAAAAGAGTTTGCTGCAACAAGGGAGTGCAAGTACCTCCTTACAGCTTCATCATAGTTTGCACTTCCCATAGTACAACCAAAAACAAAAGAGAGCAGCAAGGGCAGAGGCCCACCATACACTCTCCTATCCTTAGCTCACCAAAACGTAGCCCCCTTGACTGGAGGGATGAGGAGCATGACACCAAGAAGCATCATTTGCTATACTGACGTAATTTGACTATCATGATTACACAGTAAAATAATTGTTATTTTCCTGGATGTAATTCAAACCTGGACGTGGATATTCCACCACGGCAACTATACCGGAAATGTTTTTGTAATTTAGATTAATCCTGGATTAATCTGTAAGATTGTGGGGGAGTTAAAAACCTAATTAGCATATACCTTGTGCAGCAACTCAGTCAGAAGCTCCACTGCCTTTTTATAAAAGTTCCTTTAAAACTTTATCCTGCTCATTAGAGGGAAGAAAACAAAACAACCAACCCACCCAAATGAAAAGAGGAGGAAAAAAATCAAGATCTTTTTTATTAATAAAATGTTGAAAATTTATTTTCAGGAGATACGCAACAATACTCTGTGACAATTCTGAACTATCAGCTATTCTCAAAAACGATCTTCAGAACAGCCCAAACCCCCCCAACAAAAACAAGCCTCCCGACCCACCACACCTGTGCGCTGTTAAGCACTGCGTGCACAGCACGAAAATCCAGGAGCGTACCTTGTCCCCGACAAGCAGCGGGGACTTGCTGTTGTTCTCCAGCAGATCTGACCCGCACGCCCCTCCGCTTTGATGCACTACCAAGGCACCGGGAACACGNGTACCCAGGATCTCCTTCCTGCGCTGCGTGTGGGGCTGCTCCGTGTAGACCCACTCGAAGTCGTCGCGAGTGACACGGTTCCCCATGGCGCCTGCTGCGCCCCGCGCAGCCCTGTCCTTATAGCTCCGCGCCCGCGGAGGGGCGGCTCCTCCGCCCGCCCCCGCCCCGCCCCGGCACCGGGACAGCTCCGCGGCTTCGCTCGGGTGGCAGGAGCCGGGGGGGCTGCAGAGCCCCTCCAGGG
>VXAX01001399.1:357396-397768 GCA_013399835.1 Leptocoma aspasia | reverse complement strand
GAAGGGGGAGGAGGAGGAGAAGGAGGGCAGGCGAAAGGAGCCCGAGCCCTACCATCCGCCGAGGGGAGCGGACCGGAGGCCCCTCGCCGCCCGCGGAGCTCTCTCTCCCTCCCCTCGCCCCACCATGGCCTCGGGAGACACCCTGTACATCGCCACGGACGGCTCAGAGATGCCGGCCGAGATCGTGGAGCTGCACGAGATCGAGGTGGAGACCATCCCGGTGGAGACCATCGAGACCACCGTGGTGGGCGGCGAGGAGGACGAGGAGGAGGAGGAGGAGGATGAGTGCTGCGAGGAGTGCGGCCCGCACCACCCGCCCCATCACTACCACCACCACCAGCCCATGATCGCGCTGCAGCCGCTGGTGTCGGACGGGGACCCCAGCGGGGCGGGCGGCGGCGCGGCCGGCGGCGGCGGGGGGCAGCTCCACCTGCACCACCACCACCAGGAGGTGATCCTGGTGCAGACCCGCGAGGAGGTGGTGGGGGGAGACGACTCGGACGGACTGCGGGCCGACGACGGGTTCGAGGACCAGATCCTCATCCCGGTGCCGGCCCCCGCCGGGGAGGACGAGTACATCGAGCAGACCCTGGTCACTGTGGCCGCCGCCGGCAGCAAGAGCGGAGGCGGCGGTTCCTCCTCGGCCGGTGGAGGAGGCCGCGTTAAGAAGGGCGGCAGCGGCAAGAAGAGCAGCAAGAAGAGTTACCTGAGCGGGGGAGGCGGCGGCGGGGCCGAGGGCGGCGGCGGCAGGAAATGGGAGCAGAAGCAGGTGCAGATCAAGACCCTGGAGGGGGAGTTCTCGGTCACCATGTGGGCCTCGGGTAAGTGCGCGCCGGACCCCTCCCTCCCTGGGCCGCGGGCCCCGCCAGCGGCCGCGCGGTGCGGCCGGGACAGTTTTGTTTTGAAGGGAGGCCATGTTTTGATGTGTGCGATGGGCGCCGCCATGTTCATCGCCAGGGCAAGTATGGCGGCTCCCCGAAAAGATGGCGGGGTCTGCGCTGCCGCCNGAAATCCCGTGTGCAGCTCGCCCGGGGGCCGCTCGGCCCCGGCCCGCTGCGGCGGCCGGGCGGGCGGTGGGTGGGGCGTCCCCGCCCGGAGCCCGCGGTGCCGGCGAGGGGAAGCAGCTCCTCGCCCCCGCGGGGCTGCCCGCGCCTCCCGCCGGCTCGGAGGGGGCGGCCGCAAACAACCGGCCCTTCGGAGCCCGAGGGGCGCCGGGGGTGACGGCCGGGAGGGGCGGCTCCGGAGCTGGCCTCCGTCCCTGGGAGCCGCGGGGAGGAAAGGGGCAATTCCTGCCTGGAGTTCGGAAACCGTCGGGCTTTTCCTCGACTGGATCTGAAGCTTTAAATAAGCTTTTTAAGTAGGCACAGGGAGGCCTTGTCGTGGGAGATTCTATGTTGAGGATTTTTTTTGTGTGTGGGAGTGTCTTTTAAAGGCAGTAAAATCTTGTGAAGGTGTTTAGTATCTGTGGGGCTTGGAGTAAAGCTGACGTGCACCTGCCCTACCCACTTTCTTATTTTTAAACTCTTACAAAAATGTATTGCTGGCAGCAATGCTCTGCAATCAGAGTTCTGGCCATAAGTTACATAAATGTGAAAAAAAAGAGGTCAAATAATACAGTTCATGTAATATTTAAATTGGTGGGTGTGTTTTGAATAGTAAGTTGATAATCTGTCTTGCTTATCATAATTTTTGTGCTCTTTCGAATTTTTTAGAAAGAGTCTAGTCTTGAAGCTTTTGATGTAGTCGAAAATGTTTGTACTCTGCGATGTTTGTAAATGACCAGCAGTTGTTAGAAAGGGCAGTGTAGAAGGGAAGGTGTATTGGACGGCTGAGTTCTCCTGCCTGAAAAGACGGGAAGCACAGTGGTATGGATTTTTGCTGTTTTTTTAAATACAGGTGACTACTTTAGGAAGTTTCACAGAGTATCTGACACTATTGACGTGTCAGTTGACAACCCAATGAGTTTGATTGAAGTTCTTTACTTCTTGATGAAGAGTTTCCCAAATACTATTTAGTAGGATGGTGTTCTGTGTGCTTCTGTATCACTGTATGAAACTGAATAAATTCCCTTGCTAGTAGTTTTATTAGAACTGACCATCCAAGAAAGATAAAAGATAATAGAAACTAATACAGTCTGCTGGCTTGTGGAAGCTGCTGGAGGTAGCTGAATGCAAGTGGCTGTATGACTCATGAGCTGGCAGGATCCAGGACCTCGCTGAGATCAATTGACAATTTCTAGCATGCATTTGCACTCGGAAATTCAGAGTGCCTGATAGGATGCTTCCTTAGGACTGCATGCTGATTATTACTTGGCCAAAGTGAAGCATGTGTATAATCAATAAATTTGCTTCTCTTCCCACATACACAGCTTTTATATCAGGGGTAGCCTTATTGATTTTGGTGGTTTTCTTGTTTAGGAGCATGACCATGCAAGCCCAGTAGCAATGATACCCACTTATAATTTACTGGACATTGAATTGCATTCCTACATTTAACTCAATTATATCCATGATGCAGAAGAATAAAGAATACCTAGTCTGACTTGACTTGCCAAAAAACACCCTTCTAAAAGCAAAATCAAATATATAGGGAAAAAATTTGACGTCCCCTCCCTTTGTGCATGCAGACACCACCCCCCAGCTTCAAACAGCCTTGGTAAGAACCTGCTCAGTTGAGAGTGTTGTGAAGTTTTTCTGAGAATATTGAACAGGCTCTTACACCTCATTTGCAGCTTATTTAATGTTATAGAAGGGGTCTGATGTGGTCAAATGCTGGGGATTTTTTTTTTGCCTTTTTTTTCCCTGAAACATCAGAGGCTGAATTGTTGCCAGAGAAACTGAAAAAGAAACAAAACTTGAGGCAGAGGGATAGGCACCCAAACCCAAAAAACCCCAACCTGAGTACCGCCCCCCCCCCCAAAAAACCTAAAACTAAATCAACTCCAAGAAAACCTAGAATCACTGGCTTGCAAAAGGGTAGTTCTAAAGTTTTCCGAAAGAATCAAGCTACTTTATTTTAAAGAAATGTAGTAGGTTTGAATCTGTATTTTGACATAATTAAAAATTTGCTTGCACACTGATTCAGTTGACTGTTTTATAAGCTAAGTGAAAAGTTAATCAAAAGACAAGTGATAAATAAGGCCATGCATCACAATAAAACAATGAGCCATATATTGCTGTGCCTGGGATTTTGAATTGGGAAGAAGGACACTTTACTCTCCACAGTGTGGGAAGACAATGTGAATTAATTCCTTGTTACTGTTTGCTGGTGCTACTATATTGGTCTGTACAGGGGTGGTACCAAATTTAACCAATGATAAATCCTTTTCCATAAGTGAGTATAACATGTCTTGTAGCACCTCTTGAAATGTGTAGAAATAATCTGTGAAATATATAGCAGTGAGACTAAAGGGGACTGCTTAATCCTTGTCTTGTTATGTGGTTTCTTAGAAATTGAAGTACTGTTGCTGGCAACAATTTAGAGTTACCATAACTTCTCTTATCACCTTGGTATCTGTGGTGATGTCAATCTTGTGACCCATGATTACAGTGTTCAGTTTGAAACAGGAGTGCCTTGTTCTAGTTCAGATCAGCATTTTGGTTCTTCAGAATACAGTTATTTGTCTTTCTTCATGTGTTCATGAAAGTAAGAAGTGAATGAAGGTGTATTTCTGAAAGGATTGAAGAGGGTATATGGTGGATAGTTCAATCATGTTCCTGTCGTGTGTTTACTTTATATCAAATATATATATCAGAAAACTGCATATAGTTAAATTGCATGTAGTCTAAGTGAGACATCCCAGTTTGTAGTAGAAAAATTGTTCTTATCAAGTGGAATTTATGTGTACCTTTCCTGCATTTAGCTTGAATCATTGTCTTCAGTGAGTTCTTCCAGGTTGGGTGCACAATAGTGAAGGGGGAGGGGAAGGATCGTGAGAAATCACTTTGTCAGATGGTGCTTGCAAAACTGATTCTTGCATGCAGGAACATTTGGGAAGGTGGTGCTTAAGTGCTGGCTGTACCAAATGCTGGAAATTTCAAGCAATTGGGGCTTAAGTTCAAAGGCAAAAAGATGGATTAGCATAACTACATCTAGGTAATGACTTTGTCAAGCTTTCAAACCTGAAATAGGTGTTGGCTTAAACTGTTATTGTTAGCATAGTCTGCCAGCTGAGGGCTGAAGTAGCACAACCAAACATTGCCCACAGATGTTAAACTGCTCAAGTGTCCCATCCCTGATGAGAAGGACAAAGATACAGAAGTTACACGTATGATGTGGAAATTACTTTTGATAATACAGGAAGCCTGTGCTGTGGACCCTTATTTGGAAGTTTGGGGGATTCATGTTGGGTTTCTAGAAGGTTCTTCAAAATGTCTTAAATTTTGAATGTTTCCAAAAAATTTAGAAATATTTTCATTTCATCAGATTGTAGGGGTGAGAAACATAACCGTCTCCTGTCTGCCCAGTTGTCTTATGTAGTATAAATGATAGATGAGTCACTTAGTTCAGTTGTGGGCCTGTATCAGGGATGGCCAAAATGCTTTCCAGTGACAGATAGGTAATGAGCTTCTTACAAAGTTTGTTGTAATGGAGGCAGAAAGTGATTCTCTGGTTTAAAATATTAAGATGACAATCTATTTCTGACTTCAGTTTAGACAATGATATAGGCTTCTGCTGTAAGTATTCGATCTGCCGTGACATTTTTTCCAGTGATAACGTAGACTGCTCTCTGCATTTGTTTTAAATGTATTTTCAGTTTTGAAAGTGAAATACATGAATGTGGCTCACCATCTAAAGTAACTCAGTTATTTGCTTCTTAGCCTACCTTCAGACTCCAGTTCTCCAACTTGCTGTTGGATCCTTCCCTGGGGTGCTCGAGTCCTGTGCTGATCATTCAGAAGGTCATAGTGCTTCGGCACAGTCTCATAAATGCTGAAGTCAGATGATGACTGTTGATATATGCACTGGTTTTGTCAGTTCATGTCTCACTGGTGTGAAATAAGAGATGGGTGACACAGGGAAAGAAGAACCTGTTCTCCATCTGTGTGCAAGGCACGACAGAGGGAAAGTAACCTAGCAGCCGTTTAGGTTAAAAAATGACATACTGTGCAAAATGGAATTTTAACATTCGGAAGTGTCTGCTAAATAACTGTATTATTTAACAAGCTAATTACAGTTCTTTGCTTCCAAACATGACCAATGAACGAATTTGCCTGAGGAAATTGCAATGTGGTAGCAATAACCAAGCTGTTACCACAGTGCCTTGGTACTGCACAGCTGCCGAATACATCCTTTATCCTGTAATTGCTTCTCAGCTGTTCCTAAAAGCAAATGTGTTTAACTGTGGGATCATATTTTAAGCTTAAATGTTGTTCATCCTTTTAGTGGCTAAGTAGAATGTCTTTTAATTTGGTGCCTTGAGGAGGAAGCTGTAGGATCAGGTGTCATTGCTTTGCTACCAGGTGTATCTTATGAGTTCCCTTTTGCACCCTGTTTTCCTCAGACAAAAACTGATTGAACAACAATGCGTTCTCCCTGCTCAGTAATAGAGGAGGAGGATGGCTTGGAGATTTGGCGAAGTGGAATAGGATAAAATCAAGGAAAACTGAGGAAAAAATAATGACAGAGCTTCTTGGGTTGAGAGTTAAGAGGGTCATCTTAGTGGGGAGTTCCAGAGTTGTCAGCTGCTACTCAAGAAATGCACAAAATAATGGGATTCCAAGGTGGGTGGATTTTTCTGTGTAACAGAAGGGCTCTAAGAGATGGAGAAAGTGTGGTAATAGAAGGAAGATGTGATCAATAAAGTCTTAGGAAGCAGATTCTACCCTGTTTTGTTACTGATTTGTTGTTGCATGGAGTTACTAGTTTTATTCCAGTAATCTTGTTTCTTCCTACTTCATTCAGTACTTGGACTTGGTTCTCTTAAATCTTCAGGTTGTTTCACCAGGAGTCAGAAGACACAACTGGCTAAACACTGAACTTTCACTGATCATAGTAGAAAAATCATTGACATACTTGCTTTGAAGGGCCTAAGTGGATCCAGTTCAATATGTGTATTGCCCATATTTAGGGGGCAGTGAGAGACGTGCAGATGGAAGGACACTGAACATGAACATGTGTTAGGGTCCTAAAAAGGTGCATAGAGCAACCCAGTTTAGACTAAGTATATGCCTTAATGTAAGTTGGCATAGAAGGATGTAGGGGGAAGTCATGGAAATTGTGTGCCAAGTTCATTACAGAAAGCTGCATTGGATCTATGAGAATAGTGCTTCAGCTGAATACCTTATATTTCAGTCTGCTATACTCTCCGGTGGTTTTAAGGGACAAAACAAAGTAGATCAGATAATATATATAGTAGTTAATTTCCTTTTCCTGACTGGCTCCATGGTTCTGTCTGTATATAACTTGCATGGGTGGCATCCAGAGGTGTCACTGTAATTTCAGGGTTGTGTCTGGATTTGTTTGCTTTGGATGCAGTATATTTGATTCTCTGATACTTCATGGGAGGAAAAGGGGGAAGTAATTTGCCTGTAGTGGGCATCAGGACTTGCTTGAAGGCAAAAAACAACAAACAGTTAACTTGCCCAGTTTGTAGCGAGAATGATCAGTTCAGCCTGAGTGAAAGTTTGCCTGCACTTTACCCTCCAGACTTTGAGCTGCCTAGTCCAGGTTGGTAGGCCATCACAAATAAAGTAAATTTGTGCATAGAGGACATTGGTAAAGTTTTTCCATTTCCAGACTTCCTCCAAAAAAGTGGCAGGAGGAGTTTCTTTTTTGTGTTTTTGTTTTATTTTCCTAATGATCTGGTAATGTCACAGGATGCTCACAATACTAAAGAGGTACTGAAGTCTGCTGCTACTTTTTGCTACAGAAATATTAGCCTAATGTAACACTTCAAGGTAACTGTTTTGTATTTTATTATTTTTGTTTAAATTTGTTTTTAGAAGTGGAGGTGTGTGCTGTTGTAGAGATGCAGTTTTTGTTACAGGAAAATGTGGAGGTTTTTTATTTTCATATAACTGTTAATATATGAAACAGTCGTTTCTCTTATGTTTTACTCTATCCAAGCAAAATGTTTATAGTTTTTGTGTTTTGCTCCAGTAGTCTGTGGAATTAAATAGCTGTGGAATTGACTTCTGTTGGTAGGCTTTTGGGAAGCAAGAAAGCGCTGTGGAATAGCAAACCTTTACGCCAGGGAAGGAAAGAAGATCTTTAAGAATGTGTACAGAATTTCCCTGTTGACTCATGCATCTGATGTGAGGCAGGAAATGAAAACTTGTCTGTATATGAATGTCATCAAACAGTCAAACTGCACGTTCTAGGTAGCTGTGAAATGGCCACGCTGAGGGCAGCTGATCTCATTCTAGTCTACAGCACAGAGAAGGTGTCACTTTTACCTCTGCAAAGATTCTGTGCCATTCTGAGCTCTGAGTCTTTCTTCAAGCTTCTGTTAGAAAGAACAAATTGTTACCACACTAGAGGCTTATTGACTTGAATTTGTAACTCCTTCAACTGCTGTAAAACTTCCCATATAGTCCTCACTTAAGGTAAATTCAATTGCTTTTTTAAAGTACTGGTAGGGACTGCAAGGTAGTGTGGTGGTGAGTGGACAGCTAAAAAGGTCAATAGTCAGTTTTGTAGTGTATTTTGAGTTTAATGCTGCAGATAGTATTTTCTTATTTACACTTCTGTCTTTGCAGCGTTGGAGTCTGTTTTCCTCTTTCACCATGGAATATACATGAACTGCTATTTGATCTGGTAGATCAGATTAAACCTCAAACTAGCAGTAACATTTCTAGAAATAGCTCAGTGGCAAACATTAAAAGCAGGCATTACAAATTGAATAGAAATTTGTGTGTGGTGTATTTCTTTTATTTCCTTGTCTTGTTCTCTCATTCCTAGCCTAAGTTACTGAGTAATGACTACTGTTACTTCCTGTGTTTCTGTTTAGAGGAAAAATCCCAAAACATTTTGTCTTTTGTTTTCTGCATTATGTTTTCCTATCTTTTTTTAATTGATGAAGTACTATTTCTGTCCTACCACCTTGTGTTTCCACTGCTTAAACAATATCTGAAAAATAAAACTTCCTGTTATTTTTGTATAGCCTCTTGTGTATAAAACAATTTCCAGAATCTTCTCCGCATACACATAGTAGGAGAAGTACTGTCAGGTTCTATTACATTGAGCTGAGTAGTTACAGCCATATATACATCTGTTTTCCCAGGTGTATTTGAGGGCAGAAAACAGGGTAGGTTTTGTATTTTCCTGTATTTTCCTTTCTGCTGCTGTGAACACTGCAGTGAGGAACATAGATGGATGTTTCTGTTCTCTCTCATTTTTGTGTCTCTTCGTTTCTGTTTTAAAATAGCAAAAGGAGATAGAGTGCATGGTACAATGTTTTCTAAGGTATGAATGTGAGTAGACAGCAACAGCAGGTCTTCCACCTGATTGCATTGCAGTCCTTGAGCACAAATGCATAGGAGGAGCTCTAGAGCAGAGAGAACAGCAGTATCTTAACTGGCTTGCAGATCAAAGCTTTGAATAATCCTAGTCTGCTGTTTACATAGTGGAGTGGGAAGGAGCTTAGGCTAGCCTTTGCCACAGAAGGAAGAAGCCCCCTTGGGAGAGAGACAGATGATTGAGTTATTTGCTTTCTTCGAGATCTGTCTGCAAGTGTTAGAAAAACTTAGTTTTACAGGCAGGTGCTGAAGCGCATCAGCAGTTACTTTTAAATTTCTTGTTTCTATGACACTTCTGTTGGAGGTCAGGGAAGTCTGAAGACTCTGAAGTAAAGATCAGTAGTCCTGACATCTTAGGGTAAGTGTCTGCTGCTCTTCTGATAGGCTTGCAGAGTTAGGGACTGCTGCTGAGTATCAGCGTGGGTATAGTGAAGATTAGTCCTGAAGAGGTTTAAGGGAAGTAAATATTTAGGCATTGTTTCAGGAAAATTATATTATCTTTCAAGTGCAGCCAACATTCATAGGATTGTTCTACTAATTTCTGTATTTGTTTGTGTTGAAAGTAGATATGCAATTTCTGCTTTTTTGCCCCACTTGTATTCTTTCTGTGTTCTTCAGGCTGTAACTGTATGGGTGTCTTTGCTCTTCACAATTAGTGTGGAAATCTGGAAGTGCGGTGTATTCTTTTAAATGTGCAGCAATAGTGAATTTGTATTGAGATGTAGCCTAATAAATTGTATGCTGTTCTGATCTTTAGTGTGTATTGAATTCAGTATTTTGTGTGTTTCAGATGATAAAAAGGATATTGACCATGAAACAGTGGTGGAAGAGCAGATCATTGGAGAGAATTCTCCTCCAGATTACTCAGAGTACATGACAGGGAAGAAACTTCCTCCTGGTGGAATACCTGGCATTGACCTCTCAGACCCCAAGCAACTGGCTGAATTTGCTAGGTAAGTAGGAAGAAAGGAACTTTAAAATTGTGTTCTTTTCACTGGCTTAATTATGAAACTGTTAGGCAAAATGGTATATTTAGTATGGCGTATTATTCCATTTAATTATCTTCTAAATCTGGGGTCTTAACACAGCATCAGCTACTCTGTTCTGAACTAAAATAACAGGATTTTATGTTCAGTAGTGAATTCTTCAGTGTCTTCCAGTCTTCGGTTCCATCAGGTAAGACAGGACCTAAATACTTTGATAGACTGCATCACTCATTGCTCTAGGTAACCTTGCCTTGGAGACTAGATGGTCTCTAGAGGTCCCTTCCAAGCCCAACAGTTCTGTGATTTGACATGACAGAATGTTTCTTTCACGTGAGTAGCCTTAAATTCCTGAGCACCAAAGGATCCAATAATAAGAAATGCTGCCTTTGGGTTGTTTAGTACAAAATAGCAGGGCTACAGGATTTAGTTAGCAACACCACTTCCTATTCTTTTTCACCTGCTTCTTAAGCTGAAGATCTTAAATCATGTGTCCTGCACTTTCAAGTGCCACTGATAATTGCAGTTTCACAATTGGTAATTATACTGCTTGGATTTTCTCTGGTGAGTCAGAATTGTCGCTCGTTTACGTATCAATAGGCTGACCTGGGTGACAAGGTGACTTTTCCTTTCAAATGGATGTGGAGTGACTTGCAGCGGGGCGGGGGCAGTGAAAGTGTCCGCTGGGCCCCGCTCTGGTGCCGGGTGCTCGGGGTAGCCCGTGGCCACCAGAGGGCAACCGCGAGGCCAGCGGAGAAGCCGCTGAAGTGCCACGCTGGGCTCGGCTCTGCTGCGGTCCCCTTGTGCTCCGCGCAGGGCAGGGGCTCCGTGCGTGCTGTGCCTCCGTGTCTGAGCACGGCTGCTGGCTCTCTCTGGCTGCTACTGTCAGATTTTCCCAAGCTGAAAGCAAAACGTGTAGAGCCATATTAATTTTCATTTTATTTTAGCAGCTGGCTATTCTTCAGAGCTTGGGTGCACAGTTCTGACACTCAGATGTTATCCTTAGTACCTAGTAGAGAGAGAGTGTACCTTTTTCCAGGTAGTTGCTAGGTGGCAGGGACTGTTGATACAAGTTCTGGTCTGATTTCATGGTTAGCTGGATCTTGGTGTTCAGTGTGTACATTTATTCCTGTTTCATCTTTTTGATCCTGCTGCTTTTTACAAGTTTTGTCCTGTTACTCTGTAGTGTGTTTGTGCTGGAGGAGTAACAGCACATCCCACAATTACTTTCACTAAAGCCGTGGAACTATGAATTTTGAAGGCTCCTGGTAAAATAATTCTCTAGGGCTTGCTTCCTGCTTCAGGCTGTCTGATCTGGAAATGTATAAAAGCACATCACAAACAGCTGAAAACAGGGTTCCATCTGAAGTGATGGGTGGTTCTAGCTATTGATACTCTTGTGTTTTACTATCATGTATCAAAGTTACTGTAATTTTCTCTGGGACCTGCTGAGGAGTTCATAAGTTTTTTTTGAAAGCAAATGTTTAAGTGATACTCTTGAGTGTACATAGTGTTCCAGTTCTAACTGTTACTTAGATATTTCTACTCATCATGTGTTTAGAATGGTGTTCTCCATTACTTTAAAACATGCTAAAACTATACTCTGGTTCTATTAGACACTGAAGTACTGAATAGCTGTCTTCTGTTAGGAAGTGGAAATAGTTTCTTGCAGGGTATTCTCCATGCAAATACTGAATGTTTTTTCTTCAGATTGAGTTGAATACTTGAAATAGTTGTCAGGATTTGGGCTTCTTGAAATGACCAGGTTGCTTCTATCAGATGTGTCTGCCTATTTCTGAATAATGTAAAATGTTTTAGTTAGGTTTCTATAGAGAAAATAGTGGCTGCTGGCAGTGTTTTAAAATTATTACTTTTCTATGTTTATAGTAGAATGTTCTAGGAAGTTCCAGAGCTGGAATTTGTAGCAGGTAGTGGAAAGATTCAGTTTTGTGTGTACAGCGTCTTTTCTCACAGCAGATAAAATGTAATCCATTTCAGTCAGAAGATAAATGCCTGATGGTAGAGGAAGCACCTTGCACGGATATCACCTTTAGTAATATTCCCAAGTTGCTGAAAACCTGGGAAAAATGGTTCTCATAGCTTAATTGTAGGTACGTGAGAATTTAATGCATTTTCTAAGAAAGGCTGTTTGATTTCTTGGTCAGAATCGATGACTGTCAAACTTTTACTCTTGCCTTAGATGTCTTAAATTATTGTGTTTGTTTATTCTTCTGAGACTAAAGAATATGAGTGTGTTAGAGTTTGGATATTTCTTGTTAAGGTCTTGTCCTCTTGCAATGCAGTGTGTTGAAGGGACTCCTTAGCTAATAAGATGGATTCAAGTACTGATATCTGCAGACTACTGTTCAATTGTCTTGTTGACCTTGCTGTGTGCAGTATCAGTAGGAACTTTGCATGGCAAGCTGAAAGAAAACATTGGGTTTACATGGCTGGAATTGGCTTTGGAGGTTCAAGGAGTACAGTTTTTCATGCTAAAATAATGTGTTTGTTTAGTATAAAGTTCTCTGAAATTATCAATCATTGCTCACTGCCTTCCAGTTCAGAAGCTCAAAATTTTCAGTAGCTGTATTCTGAAAACTTTTAGCAGCACATGAAGTTGAAAATTGCTTCTAAACTTAAGTAGCTTCATGTGCTGTAAAGTTTTGAATTACAAATTTGTATTTAGATTACTTGAAAAAAGCATCTGCAGTGGCCACCAGTGCTCAGAGTTTGGTGGCTCTCACAGAGTGAGTGGTAGTGGTGTCTCTTGTGATACAGTTGTCTTTCACTGCCTGATTTAGAGCATATGTCATTGAGTCATGTAGCAGGAATCTGAATTCTTTAACTGGAACTCTGACAGTTTTTCCTGGAAAAGCTTTTATGCATTCTATGATTCCATTGAAAACGTTGTGAATAAATAGGCTGTGTCAGAACATCGACGTGTTCAGTAATGCATAGACAAATGACCATAAGTTACACCTGGCTGGCAGTTTATCACTTTTTACAAATTACTTTATTTTGTTTTAGGAGTCTTGGATTTTCTCTAGCATGCTTGAAAAGCACAGTAAAAAAGAAAAAGGTGGAATTCTCTTGGGCAATCATATCAGAATGTGAAATGTTAATTGTGAATGATCTTCTCAGAAGGACAAAACCTAATAAATTACCATGTTTTCATTTAATACCTTTGACTGGGAAACTGGAAATCCCTTCAAGTGGAGTAAAATGTTTAATCCAAATCTAAATTGATGACAGCTCAGTAGTTAGCTGTGAAGAAATCATAGCTGCTTGGTAGTGAAAACTTAGGAAGGTAGCAGGGATATTTCTAGAACGTGCATATGGCCAATTCCCTCAAAGCAAGCCACTAAAAAGGATATCCCTGGTTGCCCCCTCCCTCCCTCCCTCTTGTCCTCCAAATACATGACTGAACTGGCTGAAGACAGCAGAGCACGGACATCAGTAAAAGAAAGAAATGAGAAGGAATATCCTGTAGCTGGGAAATTCGCATAGTAATGGATCCTGGTGGTAAAAACTTTATTCTTTGTGGTTTTATTTTCTGCTGATCTTGGTATCTTTTCTGAAGGAGAGCCATTGATCCTTTCTATCCACTTTGCAAACCTACAGAAAACAAAGGAGAGGAAACTGCATAAGAGTTTGAAATTGGACACCCTTCTTAGAGGTGACAAAGCCTTCTGGTCATCCAGATTTATGACTTAGGCCTCTTTATAAGGTGTATGCTTTTGTATTGGTTTTGTTCCTGTTACAGAGAAGCTTAAAGGGCAGTAAAGTGACAATTGCTTTACCCAGTATTCTTCTAGGGGAGGGGAGATCTCCTGCTCTGTGCCCCATTGCACACGTCAGTGTCCCTGTTTACATGTAAGATATTCCTCATAACTGGAACAAACCTAATACTGGAATAGTGGAGTGAAAGAATTTCTTATGGCAGTTTCTTCCTAACTGTGACTGAAGCAGGTAAGACACTGGCTGTTCTTTGGTTGTACATAGATTCCTAGGACACCTTGTGCCACTCCCTTTCATCTTGTTTATCCAAAAGCCAGTCTAGCCAGTTCCAGGAGTTGTTCAGCACAAATAAACTCTTGCAGTAGCACGGGGCTGTGACATTCAAGTTGGTTCTGCTCAGCAGGACATTGCAAGGGGAATGGTGAGTGAGGGGAACACAGCAGCAGTAACAGTAACACTGTTAAGAGGAAATAATTTCCTCCACCTCTGTTCCTGGGGATGGGAGGGTGGCCATCAGCACACATGAATATCATTGGTGGTCATCAGAGACCTCTAGGATGTGTTAAAGGAGTTGCCTGAGAGAGAGTAAAGCTATTAAGATCAGCTTTATCTATAGAGGGAGCAGAAAGAAGCTGAGAACACAAAACTCCTTAGCAGTGGCAAAAAATGGAGATTATGGAGCAAGGGGGAAATTCTATATTGTTATTTTAACACTGTTTCTGTGGCTGACTTTTAAAATTGCATAAATTGACAAGTCTGTGGGTTATGGAGTTGGACAGGAATTTGGGGTGGTGATTAAGGTTCTTTTAGGGTGAAGTACTCTCAGTTCAGCTGTGTAGATGAAAGGAGGTAGTTAGATTTAACTTTCAGATACTGCACAGTGACAATATTGTTTGAGAAACTGAATGGTTTAATACCTGTGATTTCACTCAGCCTTCCTTATGCATGGATGAGGGAGTGTGATTTTATGCAGCTCATTCTGTAAAGCTATTGGGTTGCACACATGCCTGCTTCTGCTGCTGTCACCCATTCCCTCCCTCCACTCCTCCAGTGCAAGTTAAGCCTTTAATTGCAGTGTGCCACTGACTTGATCCAAAAGGTACCCTTCCTGATTTTCACAGTTCATTGATTTGCAGTTGCTTCTACTAGGCACCACACATGTAAACTCACTGCAGAAATGAAAATTTTGGTCTTGCCATGTAAATTGACTTTCTGCAAAGGCAACTGTTTCTGAAGTTCCACTCCAGTATTAATGTATGTGTCTGTAGTTTTGTTAAATAGTGATATTTGTTAGAGTTCTGTTTTTGGTTAATGTTTCAGGCTAAGAAAACTGGGATGGAGGTGGTGGAGATGCTCTACTGGGTGGGAGCCAAAAGTCTAACCACCACCAGCAAGAGCTACCTGCACCAGTGTAATTAAGATCAACAGCACAGATTCTAGTCTGGTCTCGTTTTGCAGAAAGTTAATTTTAAAGTAAGACCAAAATCTTTTTTTCTAATACATTGAATATGTAAGTCTTTAAATTCTTCTGTGAGGGATTGTCCATATGGCTTCTGCAGCTTTGTGAGCAAGGTGACATTTTTTGACACAATGGTCTACTGTAGCTGTGCCTGTGGTGTTCATGCCCTCATGCCTTTAATCCAGGTGTACAATGGACCCAGCAGCTTCCTCCTGCCTGTGGCACTAAGATACAACCTGGACACCATTTGCCATCTCTTCTTTTGCATTGTCTGCTTCTGTTCTGTTGATAAGCCTGGTTATCTGTGGAACCCTGTGCATAAGCACAGTCTTGTTCCACATTTTAGGCTTAACTTTCTGTGCTTCCATGAAAAATGAGATGCTGTAAAATTGCTCATTTTTTAACTGAACCTTTTTGTCATTTGTGTCCAAATGTTCAAATATACTACTGGGCTGATACTACTTAATTTAGAAACAAAGCCTGAACATTAAAAAGTCCTGGATGGACATTCATGTTCTGTGCCTGCTCAGGCACAGAACTGAAAAATGTAAAGTTGATGCTGCAGTCTGTCCCATGTCTGACCATCGAGTTCATCTGCAATTGGTTCCTCAAGCTGCCTTACTGCACTGGCCCAGGGTATTTTCCTTCTCACTCTACCTTCAACAGTCTGTTAGAGATGATGCTGTTGCAGCATTTCTTTCTCAAAGATTGACCTAATACCAGAGGTAAGATACAAGAGTCAGGAAGAGGATTTAACACAAAGGTTGAAAATGCAGGCACTGCCCGCTAAAGCTATTTGCCACATCTCTTTTTAGTAATTCTCTTGCTCTAGTCACTCCATTTACAGGTGGCCAATTAAGACTGGAACAATAGTGGTTTTACTCATTCTGGTCGTGTCAGGGACACAGATCTCAGACCTAGGAAATTTTTTTTTGCTTCTTTCTTTTCGGGCTGTGGGGATGACTCAGCCAATGTTTAACAGGTTGATTGAATTAGGAGAAGGTGTTTTTGGCACCAGCTTTGTCTCCTAAGGATGTTTGTTTTCTAATGGAATTAAATCATGACACACTGTTCTCTCATGTCCCATCTTGCCAAATCATTCTTCTGTGACTATTTTAAAAATTACAGGTGCTCATTTCTGTCCCTTTTCCTGTTTTTTAAAATCAGAGAGACATAATAAAGGTAATTGAAAGCTTTCTGTTAGGGGTGCTGTAAAGACAGCTTTTGTGTCTGTGTGTTTTCCTTCAGCCTCAGTACCTGTAGTACTGTTGAGTCTGGAACCTCACTGGGAGAGTGCAGTCAGTCAGTTAATCCCAATCACTTGTTTGGAGTCAGGTGTTTTAATACTTTACTCAAGGAGACTATGTAAACTAAAAACAGCACAACCATTCTGTATTCCAATTGGATTATATAAATTAAGTCTAATCAAGAAGGTCAACTGAGTTGGTCTGTAGTCTTGAAAAAAATAATTACAATGAAAATTAAGATAATGAGGAAACTGCTGTACAGGAACAGATGCAGTTTGCTGTGCTCAGAATGTTTCTGCCCTTAAGTTGGTGAAATCTTAGATGTACTGCTGGTTGTGGTGCACAAGAGGAGCTTTGTCAACACAAATACCTTACACCCATTTGCAAGTCACTGTCAATATCTATAAATGTATTTGTAACCCTGCAGGAGGCTGTAGTGTTCTGTTCTTCAGGATAGCTCTGTACCTATGGTGTAGTCTGGAGATGCTGAGGCAAGCAAGAGTTTCCCAAGTGCCCACTTAGAGAAAATAACAAAAGCAACCTCTAAATCCTTGGGATTTAGTGTTGTCTGTGAAGTGGCTGTCAAGTGCTTTAGTCTGTAGATGACCACTTGAGCTGTGCTACATCTGCAGTACTGAAAGGACTCCAAGTGAGGGACCAGTGATAGCTGACAGAGCCATGGGAGACTTGTCCATCACGTATCACTCCACTGGAAGTTGTGAGATTATTTTCCTGGGTCTTCAGGACTTCTGAGGGATTTTTTTTTCACTGCTCTTGCCTTAATTCACCCTTTTCTCTCAGCAATCCATGTGAAGGAGACAGGTGAAAGCAGATTTCAGCCGTAGGAGTGTGACAGTACCAAAGAAATCTGGACTCTGCTTGCAAAAACCAAATGCTTTTGTTATTAGAATGGAGGCATTTTAGTTTATTTTCCCTACAGCTCTTGGGAAGTTTTTGAGTGTTTAAGAGTTGCTGTTTAGCCAGTCTCATATAAATTAATAAAAAGGGATATAAAAAAGCACATATATGCATTGCTTGGAAATGTCTTCCCCCAACTTTGTTCTTTTATATCAGTTTCCAGAAGCAGAACTCATGCAGATGAAAACTGTCACGGGTGGCAACAGACACTTTTCCTTCTTAACATTAAGAAGAGTGTGTACCAGAATTGGAATTCTGATAATTCCAATTATTTTGTTAATTTCAAGCTACTCATTCTATTTGAGACTAGGGAACACCACCAAACCTGTGGATTAATTTACAGATATGGTATGTAGGCACCTTGTCACACAGAACTGTTGTGTGCTGTATTGCCAGGAAAAGCAGTTCAGTAACCCACGTGAACACACTAGCTCTGCTTCCACAGCAAGGTTTGGGAATGTGCAAAATCTCATTGCTTACCTAAGGGAATCTCAGCTGTATGGGGGTCCATTTATCTACACCCACCTACGATATAGTTAGATGGAGATAAACCTTTTCTTTTAAATTTTCTGAAGACAGCACCACAAGTTTGAGAAAGAAAGACAGTTGAAAATGCAGTGCAGTTCCCCAGAATCACATCTGGCTCTTCTGACTTTCTAGTAGGTGGTTGTTATAACACTGTTCTAAGGTTGTTTTGTACAGAGAGTCTTACTGTATGTAAAATAGATCTAACACATACAAGCAATAGTTTGCTGGGCTCCTTATGAAGCAATGGAGGTTAGTGGTACCCATAAAATAATGAAGATCCCTGTCAGTGAGCAGGAGTAAATTGGTGATTGCCTGTCAGTTGCCAAGAGTGGAATGCGTGTGCGCAATACCTTAAAGTAAGAATAATTACCATTTCTGTGGTTGAAATGGATGTCTATATTGTCTGTGTAGATTCCACAGCTTGCTTGATTCTGCTTTTCCTGCTTCTGTAGAGTTTTCTTAAGAAGTCTTGTGTGATAAAAATACTGCAGAATGATTGAACCTATACTCCTTCATGTCCTGCTGCACGGATGGAGAGGGAGTAAAGCTGAATAGGCCACATGGGTACTGGCACAACAAAAACGGAGTTTTCAAACAAAACCTCCTAATTACAATTAGCATACGTCAGGGAAAAAAAATCTCAATTTCTACATATTGAGACGATTAAGAAGATAGTATTAAATGTCTTATTTGATGTGTTTGGGAGGTCCTTTTGGAAAGCAGAGCATTCCAAATGCTAATTTTTACTGTTAATATTTTTATAAAGGTTTTGAAAATGTTAAAGTGAGTACCGCTGGCACATGTAATACTGGGGGATAAAGTGTGCTCATTATGTAGGCACTTAGGGGAGAAGAGCTGTCTACTAATGTGTTTCTACTAATATTTTTTGTACTGTTTTTTATCTTTAAGAATGAAACCAAGAAAAATTAAAGAAGATGATGCTCCACGAACGATAGCTTGTCCTCACAAAGTAAGTGAAGTGCTCAGCTTCTAAGTAGATAGTAATTTGTAGATCAGAATTTTGTATTGATGTTTTCTCTTGAGAATGAATAACTAAAATATCTTACTGTTAATAGTACACACTCAGTTAAATGTATTTTAGTTGTCATTCTCTAGAGGCTTCCTTTAAAACCTTTCACTGAATAATATATTATTCCCATTCCTTGTCTTAAGGTTAGTGCATCCCTAATCTTCTGGTAACCATGATGCACAGTCCCTAACATGCTGGTTTTACTGTTGTGATTTCCCGACACCCAAGAATACATACTTGAAAGAATGTTCTGAAAGCTGTTCAAAGTACGTTCCTAAGATCTATATATCCTCTGCTTGGAAACTATGACAGATTTGGAGTCTAGATCAGGAATCAGCAATTTATGGTGCAGATGCCAAAGTCAGCTTTATCGGAAGACTCTGAATTACATTCCACAGAGCTGGAAGGTGCATCATCATGAAAGAGAGAGGCAGGCATCTTTGAGATATGATTCTGATCCACTGGTAGCAAGGAAGCTTCTGTCTTGAATAAATGTTGCCAGTCACCTAGATTGGTAGCCTGTGGCTTTACTGCATTATCCAGCTTTTGTAGTGCTTCTTTTAGCTGACTTAGTCTGTAACAAAAAAAAAGACAAACACAATCTTGCTGACTTCTGGTCTAGATAGGTGTGAGCCTAAGCAAATAATCAGGGCAGATAGCTAATGGAGTTATCCATTAGAGAGCATGAATAGAAGGTTACTTTCTGACAGCCATGGTGTAAGGAATTTTCTGAATTCCTCTTTGTGCTTATATTGATTTCCAATTCTCAACATTCTAAAAGTGTCATGTTTTTTTGTAATACAGCACACAGAGATACAGGAACAGTTACTTTTTACTATACTGAGGATTGTTATCTTCATTTCTTTGATTTACTTTTTCATAGCCTCAACTTCATCTAAACAGGGGGGAAAAAAGTTCTGTCCTTCCATTTTCTATTTTGTAGTGTTTGTAGGCTTTATGCATTTATGAATTCACTTTAACAAAAAAAATATATAGCTGTACCTTCTGCTCTCAGAGGCAAGAAGGGACTTTGAAATAAATACAACAAAAAGTTGATGGTCTGTTTATTTTGGTGCTGCTTTGCCCCACCCAGTTCTGCTATGTGCCACAAATGGTGGCACAGTACTTCAAAATTAGCCAAAGAGGTTCTAGTGTTACTCTAGTGTTACTCTCACTGTTAAGTGAGAACTCCTGAAAGTGACATTTCACCCTTTTTGTAAGAAACAAAGCTTATTTAAATGTATTTGTTAAGGAAAAAAGCCTGCAGAATTTAAGATTAGCAGTTTAATGGTCCTTTAGGTACTGTTGTTAAATTTTGTACTTCATAACACAGTGGTGTTGGCAGACTACTCTTATATAAGTTTAAACAGCATCACTAGCAGTACAAATAGGATTTATGATTATTAATAGGATTTTATGAGGAAGACATACATAAAACGTATGATAGATATATGTTGATTGCCACTAAAAAGTGAAAAAAAAGTAGAAAAATTAAGTAAATAGAACCCCAGGTTTAAGCATACTCTGGAAGCAAAAGTGGTATTCCTCTGTCAATGCAGGGTTGACCCCCAGGTTAAGACTTTCGATGCTGTACCTGAATTAACGTGTCTTCTGCTTTTGGGTTGATCTGGGACTAACTCACACTGTAGTCCCATCTTATTCCAGTGCCCAGTATCACTTTGTAGGTGTAAGCTGCAGCAGCAGTGGCACTCTCTGTCTCAAGGTGGTAGTGATCAGTCTGCTGCTGCCAGTTTGGACAGGGTAGTTCCTGTAAATTGTTATGTGCTGGAAACCCTCTTGCTCCATTTATTCTCAGGAGTGAGGAGGACAGAGAAGGAAGAGGACAGGATGTTGGGAGATGGTGCACATACCAGTCTAGGGAATAATCTGTGGTATATTAGAGACTATATAATACATTGTAGTACTGTAGTTCTCAGACCATAGGTATCCATGAACTCTCCTTCTGTCTTTTGTTTTTTCGGTTGGGTTTTTGTTTTGTGTTTGTTTTTTCCTCTGAAACCTGTTAAGTGCTTTTGTTTGGTTTATTCATTTGCTTCTGTCAGAGCTGCATCTTCTCCATAAGACTGTCCTGTTATTCATTTGACTGCACATGGCTCCTAATACTGAGTGAGGATAGAGTTTGGGATTTTTTTGTTTGGGATTGGGTTTAGGGTTTTTTTTTTTTTTTTTTTTTGGTCAGCTTTTCAAATGATTAGTTTTCTTGTATTGCTTTTTAAAAAATAAATGTAAGGGATGTTCTTTTCAGGGCCAACTCTTAAGAATGTATTCAGGATATAAAAGCATTTTAAATGCTTTGTACCGTAGTAGATAAAACCTTCTTTATGAGAACTAGCTTATCTACTAATTGAGTTTCACTGTTCTTTTTAAGGGCTGCACAAAGATGTTCAGGGACAACTCTGCCATGAGGAAGCATCTGCACACCCATGGCCCTCGAGTACACGTATGTGCAGAGTGTGGCAAGGCCTTTGTGGAGAGCTCGAAGCTAAAGCGGCATCAGCTAGTTCACACCGGAGAGAAACCCTTTCAGGTACTGGCACCCTGCAGGCACCAGTGCCACCACTGCAGCTGGCAACACTGGAGGCTGTAGCTATAACCTGCCTTCCACAGGACTTGGGCATACTAGGGCTTTTCTAAAATCACACAAGGCACCGGAAAAACTGGGAGTCCCCTTAAGCTAATTAGGCTGTCATTTAATTATTTACATGGACTTGTCTTAGAAATTGGCAAATTGGATGTACATCGGAGATACCTTTAAAATATGATGTAAAGTTACCCTCTTTAAAAATGAAGTCTGCAGTTACTAGAGAAGTAAGAAAATATCTCTTTCTCCTCATCTTTTCAATTTAGTGCTTGTGGACAACTGAGACTTGGGGCTGTTTGCTCAGTTACCTCAGGGTAATTTTCAGTAGGGTTTATTAATCAGTTTTCAACAAAATGATGGAGTCACTGAATCTCTTTCTATTTATATGGAGTCACGTGGGCTTCTGCCACCAGAGGTCCCCTGCCCTCTTCATATGATACTCCCTATAAATCTTTAAAGCTACTCTTAGACTTGAGCATGTATGTGTTCCCCAGAACATGCTTAAGATATGTGGGGTTTTTTTGTTGTTAATTATTTTCTAAAATAAATTATTTCAGAATCTTGATTTGCAATCCTCAGGTATTCACTTGGATGCATACACTGAATATTCTGTGTGGTAAATATAAGTATTTAACACTAAATGTGCTGTCCTTTTTATATCAAGCCCATCTTAAAAGTAAAGCAGATAAAATGAGAAAATCTTTGCAAATCATCACTCAAAGAGGAAGTTCTGCTGTGAAATTCTGTTTCTGTTTTGTACAGTGTAGGTACAGTTTCACATGCAGAGAAGGTGTTTTTAGTGGAAGTGCTTGCTTGCAAGCGGAGGTCATTTATTTCCCTCTTTGAAAATAGATATGCTATTGTACAAATGCTATATACTGAAGTATTGCAGTTTTTAGTGCAGTTCACAGGGGATCCCCACAGCTTCACACATAACGATTTTCAGCCTCCGGCTTCATGTTTGTGCAGTCTAGTGATTTAAAGAAGACTGTTTTTCTGATCAGTGATGGAGATGAGTTCCACTAGCTAACAGGGTGTTTCTTTTCCTTCCAACAGTGTACGTTTGAAGGATGTGGAAAGCGTTTTTCACTGGACTTCAATTTACGCACACACGTGCGAATTCACACTGGCGACAGGCCCTACGTTTGCCCGTTTGACGGCTGCAATAAGAAGTTTGCGCAATCAACCAACCTGAAATCTCACATCTTAACACACGCTAAGGCCAAAAACAACCAGTGAAAGTTGAGGAGAACATTCTCGAACTCAAAGCATCTTACAGGAAAATCAATTGGAAAGAAATACGCCTCCCCTTTGTATATTGTTTCTAGGAAAGAATTTTAAAAAAAAGAACCCTACAAACCTAAAGGACGTGTTTTGATAAGTAGTAAATAAAAAGCAAAAAAAAAACAAAACAAACCACACAGAAAACTTGAAGGTGACATTGCTAAAATGCTCCACCTTGGTCTGTAACCCCGTTTCAAGAACACGGTGTTTTGTAAAGTGTGGCCCCAACCGGACGGGTCAGCTCATGAACTTGCATCAGAAAAGACAATTCTTTATACAACAGTGCTAAAATTGGACTTCTTTTCACATTCTTATAAATATGAAGCTCACCTGTTGCTTACAATTTTTTTTAATTTTGTATTTTCCAAGTGTGCATATTGTACACTTTTTGGGGATATGCGTAGTAATGCTATGTGTGATTTCTGGAGGTTGATAACTTGCTTGCGGTAGATTTTCTTTAAAAGAATGGGCAGTTACATGCATACTTCAAAAGTATTTTCCTGTAAAGAAAAAAAAGTTATATAGGTTTTGTTTGCTATCTTAATTTTGGTTGTATTCTTTGATGTTAACACATTTTGTATAATTGTATCGTATAGCTGTAATGAAATCATGTAGTATCAAATATTAGATGTGATTTAATAGTGTTAATCAATTTAAACCCATTTTAGTCACTTTTTTTGGAGAAATACTGCCAGATGCTGATGTTCAGTGTAATTTCTTTGCCTGTTCAGTTACAGAAAGTGGTGCTCAGTTGTAGAATGTATTGTACAGGCACTGACCGTTTATTAACACCTGATAATATGTACATCCCCCATGTAATAGAAAGGACAACAATAAAACAGTGGTCCTAAAGAAAGAATCTGGCAGAAAATGATCTGTAAGCGCAGTCAATTTTCTTTTGTTGTCCAGAGCAGTTCTAGTTCCTCTTGACCTCCCAGAAACTGGAAGCTAAATAAACTCAAGTTTCCTTTCCTTTGCATTCAATTACAGTGATTTGTGATGCAGTTAAGTTAATGCCACATCAGGTGGTATATCTAAACAGAATTGCTGACTGTAATTCTGGTTTTGAGTGACCTAGACTTCCATTAACTGGAACGGTGGATTTGGAGACTGGGCAGTGTAGTGGGGAGTGTTCTGTGTGCCTGGACAGCAGCTAGGTAAAACAGTACAGGAAATAACTAAACGGAAACCTTTGTTTGGTCAAGGTAAGGAATGTTGGCCGTTTAAATGCAGTAACAATAGCAAGTGGAGGAATGATAGGGTTTGGGTGATCATACCAGGGGAAAAAACCAACTGTTTCTTCTTTTGGCTAACTTGTTTGAGTGTAATGATAAAAATTCTTGGAACCTTATTGGACACCTTTTGTTTCAAAACAAAAACTTGAAGTTCTAAGAGAACTATGTGGAGTTGAGTTTTGATGGTCTAACTAAGAGTGGTTACTTCTCATTTGTTCAAGTGTTCAAAGAAAACTTAGCAGATACTATAGTAAAGTGTGACAGATTAATAAACAGAAGAAAATGCAGAGAAATGCATAAGTTATTTTTTAGAGGCATGTAACATATTTTAATGCAGTAAAAAGTGTTGTTAATCTTTTTCTGAATTCTGTTCTTAAAAGGTTCATCAAAGTTTTCATTGCTAATACTGTAAAACTTAATTTTGAGTCCAGTGTTGGTGGTAGTGGCAAAAACATGGGTAATAAAGAAACTGCACTTAAGACCGAGGGAATTTTCATCCATACATAAGTTAATCTGAACACTGCAACTCTAGTCTGAGGTTATTAGGGGTAGAAAGAAAGTTGGGACATTTAATTGTAAAGTATGCGTTAGAATTTTGGCAGTATTTTTTCTTTTATATATAAGCAGTTTTTGAACAGGACAATATACTGAAACTTGTATAGTTATAGTTAAATTAAATTCTGTATACAGTTAAATTAGTGTCTATTCTTTTTGGAAGGAAATAAAATTAATTCAGTCTAGTTCTAATTGACCTTATATTTTTTCTTAAGCAGTATCTGTGATGGTGTTAGACTTACACAGAAGTTTGCTTTCCTGTGTCATAAAGTCATTTATTGAATTGCAAGGTGTCAGTACTTCATCCTTGAACTTACATTAGGGACTGAACTATGTTACTTTGAACATACATTTGAGACTAAGCTGTGTTAAATATTGATTTGAGGACCAGCTGGGAACTGTAACTGTTATTGCCTCTGGTTATATTGCATCTGATTATAGAGAGACATTTCCATCCAGGCCTCAAATCAGTAGCACTCAATGTACTCCTGAGTGTAAGCAGCAACACTCAGTAGTAGTGAGAAAGGCCTTTGCTTTGTAAGTACTTAATTCCATACTGGGTATGAATAAATACAAGCATTGAGCAACTGCTATGACTTGCTTAAGCTTTTAAAGTATAATTGGCACACCTTGCTCTTAAAACATCCTGCTTAATTGATTCCAGAGTTTTCCTCAAGGTTTTTCAGTGAAGAAATTACAATGAAGAAAAACAGTACAGAAATTACAGGCTTTGAGAATAGCAACAGAGTTGACTTTGAAACCACCATTCCCAGCGTGCTATTGGGTTCCTGCATTACACCACCAATTTGTGAGTGAGTTCAGGTAAGGGGAGGAGAATATGAGGGGTGGTAGAAATGTGAGTTGAAAACTGGCAAAAAATTTCCATACTCATTACACATGTTCTACTGCTCATTTGATGGTACATATACCTTGTTTGGTTCTGCTGCTGTCAAGATGGAAGGAGGCAAACTCAGACCAGCTTTAAAAGGTATAACTGACTAGACTTTTCTCTGTCTATTTATGGTCTGTCAGTAAATGCAAAACAAACTGAACTTAAATACTAATTACTTGTGGATCGTGTTTCTTAAAAAGGTTGTAGGAGGACTGCAGGTTGAGATTTGAAATGGTAAGAAAATAAATCCTTAGTAAAACAGAACCTCAGTTCAACCTGCACTGACTTTTAGTTATCTTCTGTTCGAAGGGGGTCACTGTGGAGTTGAGGTGGTGCATTTTGACTTTTCCCTGGAATGGCTGCAAGTTGTCAATCAACAAAGCCAAATACTAAATAACATCCTAACAACAGCTTGTCAGCAATAATGTAGTTTTAAGGGCAGGCACAGATCCTTTCTCTCTGCTAATTCCACAGTAGGTAAAAAGCAAAAGATGCAATAATTGCCAGAAATGGCAAAAGTATTGAGGCTTTACAATGTTTGAAGAAAGTGAATCCCTTCAAAGTGCTAGGTAAAGAGGCATGGCAGTGGTGATAACAGCTGTTTCCACATGCTCATCACATAGCTCACAGGATATTTTGTCAGTATGCCTTGGACAAACTGGGGCTGGTTGGTTTTTCTACTCAATTAAGATGCATAAACTTGAGGACAGTATGTGCTGAATATCATTCTTCCAAGTGTTTCCTTAATGCTTTGAAGAAATTGAGAAAATCTGGAATTTTCACCAGGGCTGCTAGACAAATCTGTCTGGGAAGCCTTCATCAGTCAAGTGACAGCTGCTACAGGCATTGGTTGGTCTATAATGTGCCATCTATAATCATGGCACTTCAGAATAAGAAGTTTTTCATCTGTACAGCACTTTCTAAAATCTGCTATGTAATTGTGGCGTGAGGAGAGGAGTAAAGCATGTTTGTGTCAGCACAAAGAGCTTTACTGCACTAATGTTCCTGGAGCACTTAAAGCTACCAAGGGGAACCTGGGGTGGATTTCAAAACTGAGGATTGGGTGTGAATTTTGCAGGCAGGAATACAAATAAGAGTTGACTTCAGTATTCTTATTCCTGGCTGTGTAAATGGAATACTTTAAAAAGCAGCACTTCCTTTGGGAAGAATCCCAGAGCAAAAGGGTGGGAAAGTGAAGTAGAGCAGAGGGAGTGCAACCCTGCTGCTGAAAACAAGGAGCAGACACATCTGCACAGTGATCTGCAGAGGTAGATGTGAACCACAGCAGGGACTGTATGTGCTTGTATTATGATATTCAGTTTGATACTATGAATTGGCCTAGTGTCAAGTTGCAAGACTGTGATGATGGCTTTACAGCAATGCTTAAAGCCAGCTGGGTGGCTACTGGTTTAATTTTGGAAGGTAATTGAATCAGTGGTCATTTTCTCAACTTCATTCTCTTTGCCTAAAGCAAACCAGCTTTTATAAGGCAGTTTAACTTAGAATTTTTTTCAGTCCTTTTCTCTGGAAATTCTCTGGAAGGTATTGAATTTTTTGGGGGGCAAGCATCAGATTCTGTTTAAGAGTTAATGTGAAATTTTCAGGTCCTGGTTTTCCCTAAACTGGCAGTACCTACTGTTTTGCTGTAGGTAAATGAATTCCTTATAGCAATTGGGTTTTAGACAACTCCTGCTTTAGGGTTTTCCAAGTCTTCTGTTTCTTTCTCTAAGAGAAAAGCTCTAAGCCTGGGTGCTGGTTGGGTACCACAGCTTCTGTTGTGTGTCATGGTGTGAACCTGATACCCTCTTGTGAGCTGCTGTTCTCACCAGGTTCCTGTGTCTGCTGGGAGCTCTCCTCAGGAGCAAGCCTGAAGTTCTCTCCAAATGCTGGTGAATTTTGGGAGGGAGAGAAAGGGATGGAGAGTCTGTGGCGTCCTTGCAGGACTTTATGGGTGCTCCTTTTGCTACCACTTTTTAAGTGATGTTGTAGGTTTAAGTGTGATTCCTCTCTAATCGCTCTGGTGTCAGGTAGCGTCTGTGTCAGTGCTTTATTTAAGGTCAGAAGCTCCCGGGTAGCAGTTTGCCAGGAGATGGCAGTGAATTACCTGTTTGCATAGCGTGACCAGCAGGCAGAGTGGCAGTGTCAGGGTGTCCCTGCGAGGTCAAGTGTCTGCAGGGTGTCCTGTGCCGTTCAGTGGACCTTGACAGACTTGGAGCGTGCCAGTGTCAAAGAGCAAATCGCCCACACACCACTCAGAAGAATAAGAAATACAATTGTGTGCAGATTTCTGAGAGACCTGAGTGTACTTGTGCATTCATTAAAAGCACCAGCAAGGCATTGAAAATGAAAGACTGTAAATAAAAACTGTTGAGTGTGACATGGGTCATATATACACCCATCCATCAAATATTAATATTAAATAGAGAGTAATGTGGAAATCCAGTGATCAGTGGTGTTAATGACTGTGCTTTCAGCTGTGAGTGGCTATTTTGGTTAGCTGCTGGACCTGTAAAACATCACTGCTTCTCTCCAGCAGAAGCATCCTAAAAAGTCCCAGCTCTTCTGAGGCAGTTAGGGCCTTTGCTGCAGTCTGTTGCTGCTCATGATGTGTGCAAAGCCATTGCAGAGACTGCACAACAGGACTGATGTTGCATCAGAGTCCTGCATTTCTGCTCTTTAGGGGATCAGAGATCTTTGTTTTCCTCCCTGAAGCAGGTCCACAGGAAAGGTGTTTTTCAGAAGAATGTGAATAATTAATATTTTTGAGATAAATGATAGAGCATGTGAAGACTGTGACATAATATGTACTGCTTGTTAAATAGCAGAAAATCCATACACAGAAGATTTTGGTGACCAGATAGGTCCTGATGTCCTTTGGCTAAAGGTCATCTCGGGAACTGGTTGCAAGACAAATCTGTGGAAAACTGCCTTGTTGGTTAGTGTTTTTATTTAAGGGCTCACAGAGCCAGGTGTCCTTCAGAGCTTCAAGATGGACTTGCCAAGGACCTCACTGACCTTGCCAGTGCAAATTTTGGCTTACAAAGGTTTTGACTGCCTCACACATGGGGTATCATGCAGCTGATGCGTTGACTTATTTTTCAATACATTTATTTTTTCTCAACAAAACAGAAAATTCAGCCTTTTGATATAGATTCCTTCAGTTTTCAGTCTTAACTGATGCTTTGACTGAACCTCCAATGGATTTATATGAATCCAGTGACTCCCATAGCTCCAAAGGGCATACAAATGTTCATGGTTTGAAAATGGATTGTAAGGAATAATACTTAGGGGAGGTCTTTAGGTTTTCCTCTTGTGTGGTTGGTTGGTTTGCTTGTTTTTATTTTTTCCTCCTGCGTAGGTTAGAGACAGGGGATTTCATCTCAATTTTTTCCAGAGTGTGAAATGAAAATGTGTCCAGTCTCTCGGTTAAGAGCTGGCAGGGAAGCAGGTAACTGCCTGGATTAATTTAGGGGTAGAAGTAATTTTTACATTTACCTCCTTTAACTGCAGTGAAACAGTTTGAACTTCATTACTGGCATGTTTGAAAAGCACCTCTCATAGATTCTTCCTAAGTGAAAATACCTCAGTGCACAAGGAAGGAGGTATATGGCCTGGTTGATTGCCAATTGATTGAAGTATTCCTAATCTACAATAAATCTCTGCTTAAGGTAATAGATCAGAGCCTAGAAAAAGAATATCCATTTTATTTAATACTAACTTTAATCTGGCCAAGTCCAATTACTTGAGCAACACTTCTTTCTACTCTGATATATATAGGAAACAGTGCAGACCATGAGGTCAGGCTTCATTATGATTTTAGTATTTTATTGACACATGGATGTGGCTAAAATGGTACAAGTCTATTTTACTGTCAATAAAAAATGCAGTGTGCTTCTTTCAGTAAGAAAAACAGTCATAATAAATTATAATAGTGAATGATAACTAAGCAATTTGACTTTGTTAGTTGTTACATTTTATAGGCCCTAAGAATATTTTGTGAACATTAGAACTTGATGTTCTTCCATTTATATCAATCTATAGGGCATTAGTGTACACTGCAGACCTTGCCTTGATTTCAGTTTATTTATTGATGAGCCTGTATAGCTCAAAATCACTTTCTAGATCATCTCAGTTAAAACTAGTAATAAACTATAAGTAGAAAAGCTTTTATTGTATCTCTTATGTATTATTGTGCATATTATGTCACTTTTTTCTGTTGGTGATAACCACTTTTGCAATTAGTGAGGACAACACTAATAAAAAACGGCAAAACAGTTGCACTGGGAAGATGAAAATGGCTTCTTTTCCTCTGCTTGTCTCCCCTGGACATGCATAAATTCCTGAACATGGAAAGCAACAAGTTGCTTCCCCTTGATATCAAAGGCTGTCTCCCTTAGGTTTGGCCCAGCAAGTTCTCTGCTTCCCTGATCTCTTGCTGTGCCTCCCAGAGTCCCTCAGATCCTGCGTGTGTTGCCATGGCTGTGGTGTTTGATAGAGCATGTTGGCTTCGGTGAGCTGCTGTTTGCTCTGCCTGTTTTTGTGGCAGAAGAAGGGTTTAACTGAACATTCTGCTAATCTAATGGTGTTTGGCACACTTCTGGGTTTTAAATTGTTCTTTAAGTATCTATGGGTTAAAAGTGGGGCTAACAGCAGCTAACATTAAACTGTTAACACCTGTTGTCCAGCATAATAATAAATACATTTAATTTCGAAGAACAAACACCTCTTTTCTTTGCAAGGTCAACATTTATGTTTGTGTCTTAGTCTTTTTCTCAGTATGCTGCCAGTGTGCACCTGCAATGGAATGGTTTTCATCCCTTAAATGTCTTGCTACCCTTTTACCTGAACTGTATGAAAAGCTTTATCATAGAATCCTAGAATGATTTGGGTTGGAAGGAACCTTAAAGATCATCTAATTCCAATGTCCCCTGTCATGGTCAGGGACACTTTTCACCAGACCAGGTTTCTCAGACCCCCCATCCAGCCTGGCCTTGGACACTTCCAGGGATGGGGCACCCACAGCTTCTCTGGACAACCCTCACAGTGAAGAATTTCTTCCTAATATCCAATCTCAACCTGCCCTCTTTCAGCTAAAGGCCATTACCCCTTGTCCTGTCACTGCAGATACGCACAGAAAGAGAAGGCAGAGAGGAGACAAAACTTGTCATGTTACAGACCTGATAAATAAATTTCACACTAGTTGTTCTGCTATAGTAACTTAGTCAAGAAATAGTATATATGGGTATTTTTCCCCTCTTGTCCTAATTGGACATGTTTGTGGCTGTAACTTTAAAACTGGCATGACTCATCTAGTTTAAGACAGAACAGGGCAGAGGGACTTGATAGTGAGTTTCATTTTCAGTGATTTTTACCTTCTTAATCCCTTCAGTTATTTGGGAATTGCTTGATAATGGTGTGGAAATGAGGATCTGGGCAGGCAGGACATGGTTCTGTCTAAATTGGCTCACATCTCAAAAATCCATCAGGAAAGAACCGTATCATGATTTAAAATGCTGAGGCTATTGTCTAGCTTGATTTAATAGTTAGAAGTCACATGGATTTCAAGCAAGTGACATCAGACTAGGCTGAAAGCTGGCTTTAGCCTCTTCTTGGGCTTGTTGAGTAACATCCAGAGTCTGCTACTGATTATTTAAGTTCCAGATGGATGAATTTCTGGAAAGAATGCTTTAGTAAGCACTGCAAGTAAAACATTGTAAAGCCCTTGTCTGTTTTAATGATATAAATGTTCTAAGGAGACACGGTTTGCTTATTTCACATATTTGCTTCTGTTCCATAGTTCAGTGTTGAACATAGCTGTTGCTCCTGCTGAGAGAACAAAAGGTACCTGACCAGAACTGACCCTGGTCATGGTCAGGTGGAGAGGTGGTGGCCTTGCTGTTTTCTGATCCAGGACACTGATGCTTGAAGGGTTTGTGTCAGCCTCGTCTATCTGCCCTTTAAGAAGATGAATTAGCGGAGCCAGTACCTGAAATAACCTCTGGAGAGGACATGAACCTACTGGAGTGAGTCCAGAGGAGGGACACAAAGATGACCAGAGGGCTGGAGCGCCTCTCCTTTGAAGACAGGCTGAGAGAACTGGGGCTGTTCAGAGGAGAAGGCTCTGGGGACACCTTCCAGTACCTAAAGGGGACTTACTGGGAATGTGGAGAAGGACTTTTTACAAGGGCATGGAGTTATAAGGGGCAACAGTTTTAAACTGAAAGAGAGTAGGTTGAGATTAGGTATTAGGGAGAGATTCTTTACTGTGAGAGTGGTGAGGTGCTGGGACACATTGCCCAGAGAGGTTATGGACCCCCAGTACTTCATTTGGATGTGACCCTGCAGGGAGCCAAGACTTGTCTTCCCCAGCCGTGCAGCTGATCAGCACAGATTAAACCAAATAAATGCAGAATAGGAAGTGTCTAAGCATAGGGGCAGCTCTTTGGCTCTAAAAGGAGGATTGTTCTTTCAGCAGAGGAAAGGTCAGTTGGAAGAAGTGAGGTCAGGCAACTTCCTTTCTTTGCTCCAGTGATGGGACCTAAGCCAGAGCAAGACCCTGCCCTTCCCAGTGGTGCACAGAAGGCAGATACACAGCAAGCTTCCCCTGGCAAAAACCAGGAGCCCCATCCTCCTGCAAGCTCAATTTAACACAAAGAAGCATCTGAGTAAAACATAAAAGAAAAGCTTCAAAGAATCAAAGGCAAAATTTTTTAAAAATTTATTCCCTCAATATATATACAAGAATTGACATACTCCTGTACAAAGGTGTAAATGGTCTTTGCTGTGATTTGTTGTGCATCTGCAGCTTAGTAGACAGATTTAACATTCAATTTGAATCTCAGTGCAAGTAGGCACTAAAACATCCACCATACCTTCAAGGTATAAAAAGACACACCAATTTTATAGGTTTCTCCAGCATATTTTGTTACAGTGCAAAATGCTGTGAAATAATGCTTCTTTAGAAAATTCACATATATTAAACACACATTGCACTTGTCCCAACCAAAAGTGTAACAAGTTGTACTTACTGAACTAGTTTGATATGTTTTAAAACACTGCTCACACACATACAGTCCTTCCTCCTGGCTATTTGTGCCAAATATGTGTAGCTTTTAGCTCAAATCTTAAACTGTTTGTAGCTCTTTGGCTAATTCAATTCTTCTTGAATAGACTGGTAAGAAAAAAATTACAGCAGATTAATGTAACAAGAAAATTCTCTAAAACCCTTTTCAGTCTTCCTTCCAGTAGCACTGTAACTAAATACATAAGAATCAGTATTGTTTAAATTCCTAATGCAAGTGTATTGAACAGCAACCATTTCAGACACCTACACCCCTATTTTCTGGAAAGGTATGAAACCTCCAGTCCTAAATATGTACGTATTTCTAAGATACTTCAAGCTGCTAGGCTAACATTGCACCCACAAACATTTTGTGCAATAACACAGGCAGGACTTTGACTTCTGTACATCACTGGCTGCTATGGGGCATGTTGGGAGAAGTGGTGCAAAGTTGCATTAACTTCAGAGAACAAAGTCCACTGGACTGAACTACTCAATGCAGTCTGTGCACCCACCAAATGAGAGAGGTGAGGGCAAACAACTCCAGTCCTACTAGATTTGAGTGCCCTAAATCCTTACAAGCCTTGAGATTTAAGGAACAAGTGCATTTGAGTGCAGATGCTAACTTTGTGCTTAAGATACTCAAAGCTGAAAGGTCAGGGAGTAACTCAGGTACAAATTTTTTTTTTTTTTTTTTTTTACAAATCAGTATGAACAAAGTTGCTACTAAAACCATTGACATATAAAAGCAAAGGAAAACTGAAACACAGGACTAGCTGAATGCTAGTCCATGCCTTTACAGTTCAGAGTTACCTGCAAAATGCCTCCATCATTAAACTTCTTCCCCCTTCTTCCCCTTAGAGAGTACACTTACTCCTGTCACATACAAAATGAGTATTTCTTTCATGAAAACACTTCTGCATTCAATTCAACTCAGTCATTCAGAACCTGAGTGAAAGAAAACTCGATTTCTGGTGCTAGAACAGTCTCCAGAATCTCTTCTGGAGCCACAACAGCAGCTTCCTAAAGGCAGGTCCCCCTCTTACTTGAATACTACTAGATAAGGAGTCCTGAATAAGGCAAGATGCTGTTTATACAAGTAGTGAGATGAAATCCTCATTTGATACATTTAGGAATTCTTTATACAGATAGCATAAATCTACACTACTTGTGTGGGTCAAGTGTTCACATTTCACAAAACCCAACCAGCCGGGCTTTGGACGAGAAGGAAGAGGGAAGGTTCACAAACTGGAAGGCTGATGGATTACTGGACCAGGTTCACATTCAGGAAGGTTGTCTTCTGACTTCATGTACATGAGGAACACAGTGACAGTAGCAAAGGTGGCTGCATTGACGGGAAAAGCACGGAGCAGTGTGGAAGTGAGACCTCTGGTGAACACCCTCCAGCCTTCCTCGTGGTAGCTCTTCCTGACACAGTCCAGGATGCCACTGTACTGTGTGACACCCCCAACCCCATCAGCCTGGAGCCGGGATTTGATCACGTCCATGGGATAGGTTGAGAGCCACGACACGATTCCCGACATCCCTCCAGAAAACAGCAGCTTGGGAATAACGTAACTGTCTTCAGCTTCACAGCCTAAGTACCGAGTCATGCAGTCATAGGTCAGGAAGTAAAAGCCAAAGCTTGGAGTTTCTCTAATGAAGGTAGAGACCATGCCCCTGTTGACACCCCTCAGCCCTTCCTTTTGATAGATTTTGATCAAACAATCCAGAGAATTTTTGTAGTTCTTCGTTTTTAGTTTATATTCTCCTGTTCCTTGAAGCTGCATCCTTGTCTTTGCCAGCTCCATGGGACAGCAGATGACACACTGGATGGCCCCTGCTGCTGACCCTGCCAGGAACTGGTTCAGGGGAGTGTCTTTGCCCAGAGCACGAAGGGTGTTTCCTTGTACACCAAACACCAGCGCGTTAATGAACGTAAGTCCCATCATTGGTGACCCAATACCTTTATAGAGTCCAAAAGCCTAATGGAAGAAGGGAAGAAAAAACTCTTTTTTAACAGTGGTGTGGATAGCCTCCTCAAACTGCAGAACACAGCCTTTCTGGCTCTCCCTTGTACCCCAGCTTTTTAACAGTGGCACATCAGGACCACGTTGCTTTGTAATAAGAATTTAATCTCTGCCTAGGACACAAACATCTAAGCAATTTAGCAGTACAGAAACAGAGTTGAACTCATCCAGAAAATAATTCTACTCCATCCAGAGAAAAGTTTTCTAGCAAATTTTATACTTTTAAAATTGCTTACTTAAAGCCTGAAGCCAACTTTTTAACAATGGTCCTAAAGCTTCAGCAGCAGCAAAAGCATCTCACCAATTTCTTCACTCTGCTTGGATTCTCAGAAAACTAATTATTTAAATAACTTATTTTATTTAAAAAGTTAACCTCAAAATACTATCTTCTGACTTAGTGACCTTCACAAAGTTTCTGGCAAAGTTCTGACTACAATATCTGCAGTGAGGTGAGGTTCAGAGCATGCTTTATCTCTTGATCTTCAACACTTGTCAGCTTTTTAACAGCTTTCCCACCCTCCTGAGCCAAAATATACAAAGATTAAAAAAAAAAAACCACACAAAACAATAATTTTGTACTTACAGATTCTTGCTTTATGATGGACTGAAAGCAATGGAAAGTCCCACGGTAGAGAGGTTTCTCTACATTTTGCACTTGCAGACGAACCTATAAAAAGTTGTGTGAGACACCAATTTGTACATGAGGAACAGCCTAAAGGCTAAGCTACTGTCCTGCACCTACGTGGAGATTTTCTATAGCAATGCATATGCAAGAGCACGGGCTGGACACTGGAATGCCATATGTGGCACAATAATTCGAAAAATCTTGTGTAAGTGTTTTGAATTAAATTTGGGGGTGAAAACATGAGGGGAAGAGGATCATTAACTTCTTGTGGCTATTAGCAAACCAGTAAGTGGAAGGGTACATTGACATCTAGAATTTCAAGCAGATGCTTTCCAGTACAGGCTGCAAAAGGGACTTTTCTTTAGCTGCCAAGAATACTTCTGTTCACACTAAGGAATACCTGTGCAAACCTGAGACAATTTAATAAAAAAACCTATTTGCAAGTCAAGCATGAGATTAGGATAATTTTAAAGGGATGGAAACTTTCAACAATACCCATAGTGTTTCTGAATGCCAGATTTGGGCCCATTCATTGGGATTTGATTTTTTTTTTCAGAGGGTAGCTGGGCAGTGACTCTTAGGATGTCTGTCTTTGCATAAGGGAAGGAGTAAAAAGCCATTTGTCCTTTTAAACTTTAGTCTGTTTTAGTTTTTTAGCCTGCTGAATGCAAGCAATTGGTAAGGTGTAGCTGCTTCAAACCTTTAAATGTTAGCAGTCAATTAACTTTTCCAAAATTGAAACAGTATGTTCTCCTGGCGAGATAAATGCTATTGTAACTGGTGGTCTTAGGAGGTCCCTTTTCTGAATGCTTTTTAACCTATAAGGGAAAATTTCAATTCTGTTTTTTCATGCTTATTTGCCCTCAGCACACTTTAAAAGAGTCTCAGTTCTACCTAACTCAGGCAAAGCTCTACACTCAGCAATGAACTCAGTTGATTTCAGTGGATTGATAAAGTTATAAATCTGTGTTTAATCTCCCACATGGAGGGCTGCAATGATCTTCAGAAAAGAAGCTTATCAACTATGTAATGCTGCTGCAGCTCCAGGGCAAAAAACTTGTCTCTAATTCTGAGCAAAAGAAAAAAAATACATCTGTGTGAAAGACTCCTGAACTTAATTTTTTTTTTCATGGTTGCCTAAAGTAATAAAAAACACCACCACAGCGATGAAAGACCTGTAATATGAGTATCTAGAAAACAATTTATGGAGGTGGTTTGTCAGAATCCTATATTCAGGTTAGCTTTCTTCAAAACAAAAAAATGAACAGTTTCAGTATTTTTCCTACAACATGTTATTTTATGCTTTGTAAATCAGAACTTCAGTTTTCAGTGTTGTTTTAGTATGTACATTAGTATGTGCTAACCATAGTGGGAGGCTGAGATCACCCTGGGTCTTGCAACATCTCAGCATTAAAAGCAGGCTTACAGTAGGATTCAAAGAAAATAAATACTTTGTCACTTCAAGTGACTTTTGGGGGGTTGACAAACTGTCAAAACTGTTAAAGAAGCAGGTCCACAAGCAAAGGCAAACCTTAACAAGCTGTCACAATTGCACAAACAAAGGTTTTACTCCATTTAGAATTTACTGTTATTGTTTCAAACCTTGTCTGTGACTTCCACACAGAAGGGCTTTGGGGGATTTGCAGCTTAGAAACCTTCTTATTTTATCTTTTCTGCTTGTGTTTAATAGTTTAGAGTTAGTCATATCTATGGGCTGAATTTCCTAGTGGCATACAGCTCCTTCTATGTTTGTCTAACTCATTTGTGAAATATTAACCAATTAAGCCTTGCTGCAGGATAGAATATTTAGAGTACTGACTCCCCAGGTCTAAAAATGAAAAACCTCTTTCTCTTGAGCACAGTGCTGGCCACATCAGCAAACTGCCACGTAGGGCAATGAGTGCACATAAAATTTGCATTTTCATGCGTGTTAATGCCATATGCAACAAGCTCCTTACTGTGTACTACTACAGGAAAGATGAATCATGTGCAAAGTTTATCCACCTGTTCCATTCATTTCCCAGTATTCTAGCTTCCTTCTTATCAGAAGACACTTACTAAGGTTTTAGGTCCAGTAATAACACGCAGTAATTTCATATCACTAAAGACTTGCATAAAGGCACTCAAGACTAAATAAAAAACCCAAACCACTACATTCTCAAAACAGTCCAAGCATTCAATAATGTGGGAAATCAGTGGCTTCAGAAGTATTTGAGCAATGAAAACATCATCCAAGAATATGTAGTGGATAAGACCTCAACAGCAGTGTGCCTGAAATTCATTTTTAGAGGCACTGTGTGTGGGAGTGTATACAGCCAGAAATGCATAGCAGAAAGAAGGTTCAGAATAAAACTACATTTAAAAAAAGGGATATTGAAACCCCGCTCCCTCCATGCCATAGCTGTAGAAGAGGGACATATCAGTTTAAAATTAAAAAGGGAAAAAGCTTCATAAGTCTTTCAGTTCTTTACTTGAACCAATACATTTGGGAATAAATTAAGACTGAGAGAAACAGAAGTGTTCACCTGGGCTATACTTACTAGGTAACTCTCCCGTGATGAGGCTTATCTGTCATCTACAACAAAGTAACACTTTTGCTGTTAATGAAGACAGCCCCTAGCTCAGAAAGTAAAGGCAGTTAAAAGCAAAAAAGCAATTTTATACATTACATCAACAAACCAGGGATAAAGAGTTTGCCAGTTCTGAGATCAGCTCAGTTGCAGGTTTTGCAGGGTGACTTCACCAGCTTAATGTCTCCCTGTGTGTCCCACCATCCCCCTCCCCGCTCTGTCAAACACGAGCGCCAGCCAAAAAAAAAGCTTAAATGCCAAGACAGAAGTAAAGCTTTGGCTTATCTAAGCAGCTTTCCCATTGTTCAGTTATATTAAAAATGCTAAGTCTAAGGTGACTACCTGCTAGCCCTTTAAACACTGCAGAACAATAAAAAGTTAATTCTTAACACATATACATACACAAGCTATGCAATGTTTTTCTTTTTTTCCTTAAAGGGTGGTTAGTTTTTCCACATACAGTGGTGACTATGCCAGCTATTAATACAAACATTAGTATTTGCTCTAACAAAATAGAGATAAACACCTACAACACCTTCTAAAGGACATGAAAATATCAAGTGTCACACTGGATTTCATAAAAAATTTAGAAACAAATTATTTGCTCTGTGGTAAAGTAAGATGCTTTTTTCCAAAGCTGATACATCTATTTTGCAATGATACATCTGCTGAAACCAGCATGGGAGCCCCAGTTTTTACAGTTAAATGTTTAGTTTCATGCAATAGAAGCTGTTCCACTTAAAAAAAAAAAAAAAACCAAACAAACCACCAACTAAAAAACCCACACACGGTTACCTTTAGTCTGAACATAGAATTTTTAGCAGTTTTACTGGATTCAATGAAATCACTGATCACCTTCAATTAAGCATGTAAAACTTGGCAGGATGGAAGAGAAAAAGACAACTGGCCCTGTACCACCATAATAAAAATTGTACAAGTCTGGATGGTGGCATTCCTGAAAATATATTCTAGAATTCAGCTGAATTATTTAACTGTCAAATGTACCACATTCTGAGCAACAAAACAATTTCACTGTTTGAGAGCTTGCACTGCAAGCTTGCAAGGGGGATCAATATCCACTAACTGGGGAATTGTGTATTGAATTAACCATGCACTGGAACACAGAACATGGTGGGGTTCCTCGGTAACACTATCAGCCCACAGCCTTTGCATATCTAAATTCAGCAAGGTAAAGGTATTCCAAATATAGATCTACTACATGGCATGCTGTCTGCTGCAGTCAAGCAACCTGATACATTACTTTACAGCAGGGAATACACAGATATCCCTTCTTCTATTCTTCAGTGCAAGACTTTGGATAAGGCTGCCAAAAGATGACTCAAATTGTTATTCTGTTCTGAAAGATGGGCTTGGACTCCTGAGAGCCCTGGCTGAGGGACCCTCCATGAGATCTCAAATCTTGTATTTATAGTAGCTGAAGTATGTTTAACACACAAAAAAAACCCATCAGAAAACCAATTTTAACTTGGAAAGTTATAAAAATATATAGTAATACTTGGAGGAAACAGCCCCTAGACAAGCTCCGTAATGTGGATTTTTATTGACTTCCACCTAGTGCTACAAATTAAGGAGTTATAGCAGAGTTTGAGGGGAAAACAAAACACCAATCTTTCAACCTACTAACAAAGTGGGTTTGAGTTACAAATGCAGGGAGGCAGTTCTAGCACTTAGTGCTGACCAGCTGCAGAGAAACAAGCGTAGAACAAAATTTAGTTCAATGCAAATTTGTATTTCCAAATACCACATTGTTACTGTGCTGAACTTGCAGTTTAAGGCCAAGGTTTATGTTACTAAGTTTTCGCTTCTGAAGAGCTGGAGATTGTTCAATCTAGAACAGTAGTTGTGGAGGTTTGCTCCAAGCTTTCCCATGCAGATTTACACTCCTACAGTGTCTGGGGATTTTTTTCTTTCCTCCCCCACTGCTTGGAGAAACTAAGTTTTCTACTTAGAGGCAAATATATTTCATAATCAACCCACCTTAACAGTATCAAAGGGGTGTCCCACCAGCACACCAGCAGCACCTGAAATGAAACAAATGCCATGATTATTACTCTGAAGTTTCTTCCTGGGTCTGGGGCTATAGTAGCCAAAGCAGGACCACCAGCCTGAGCTGTGAGTGCACAACATGGTTGGCAAACCAGTTAAAGAGCATCCTACCAAGCCAGGAGATAAGAGATCTACAATTCAGTCCTTCAGGCCAGTACCAGGTGCCTTTATGCTTCTCAGGAAGCCTCCGAGCCCCAGGCTGTGGTTGAGCTGTGTGACTACAGACTGTGCCACACCACGTGCAATGTGCAGCCGTGACTCCTGGCCTCAGCTCAAGGCAAGCCCAGAGGGCAGAAAATGCAGGTTTCCTCTAAAGCGCTGTATGCTAATAACATGTACAATATTTCACATACCTATCTCTCTGTGCAGGCACAGAAAACATGTAAGCATCTCTGAAGGCAGCAGAACATTAATACTCTCTGCCTACAGCCTTTCCAGACCTGACAGCAGCACCTGCAGAGGGACCACGCATTACTAAAAACCTTCGCTTTATTCTAGCACCAAAGGACTTTTTAGAAGTCACATGCAGGCATATTAGTCACACCAATCTGAACACAGGCATTTTGCACACACACAGGCTGAAGCCATGAATCCCCTGGCTCTGCACTTCTGTGACCCAGCAATCCTCAGTGACCGCTGACAACAGCGAGAGCTCCAGGAGCGTCAGCGCCCGCACCTTCCCACGCCCGGGGGAGGAGAGCTGCCCTCCCTCTCCCGGGGAAGTGGCAGCAGCACAGTGCCTGCTCCGGGATGGAGCCTGCTCCGGGATGGTGCAGTCCAGGCTGCTTAAGGCCAGCACGGCAGCGACACAGCCCAAGATAGAAAAACGGCAGTGTGCGCTGTGTTCGGCACGGAAAGGCCAGCGGTACAGCTGACCCCGAAGGAACCCTGGCAAGGCAAGGATGAAATCAGAGAGACGCTGAAAAAAGGAATTTAAAACGTGTTTGCCAGGTTGGCAAGAAAAACAACACGCGCAAATAGCCGAAAAGACGCGAGAATGAGTCTCCTGAACACGATTTAATAGCAGCTAAATATAGCAGGCGGCAGGCCGGCCGCAGACGCGCGGGGAAGCGCCGCACGCGTGTCCGTG